>JZKD02S1180752.1:31765-80527 GCA_000966675.3 Picea glauca | reverse complement strand
AAAAACTATATAAAATACTTAGAAAATTGAATATTTTTACAAAAATATCGCCAAACATTTATAGTTGACATATGAAGGATTAGTAAGATTCGCCAAGGTTTCTACATTTTAAAATAAATTTCCATCCTTAAAATCATCCATAATGGATAAACTGATGGAGAAAATTTCTATGGGAAACAGACCCGTCAACCGGGAGTAGCAGGACCCCCAACCCCGAAATTAGAACCTCAGAAGGGGTCAAGTCCCTCAGATAAGGAAAAGGGAATAGAGGGAGGAAAAAGAACAAGGCAACCAATGAACAAGGCCTCTATTCCAAAAAAACTACATGGATGAATACTTCAATCAAATGTTCAATGATCAAATGCATTGTTGCGATGACAAGAATTTGCATGTGTTTATGATGAAGAGTGAACATGAACGATACATGAGCAGAAACGATGGTGTTATGATGGAGACAGACGATACATGGTTATCTAGATTTTATGAGTAGAATTAAATGAATAAAGATTATTAACAGGTGCTTAACACAAAATAATAGAGATACAGTAAAATTGGCTTTCTATTCAATAACGAAATAAGTTGAAACTGTAAAATGCAGCGGAAACAAGCTTGTTGGAATGGTGGCAGCTTATCTCTGAGAAGAGATGTGACGACAGCATGAATTCACAAGAATAAAGTTACAATGAGGCTCTGAAGGAATTTTTACAATAAGAAAGAATGACAAAAATTCTAGACATCCAAAAACCTAACCCTAGGAGATGAAGCGCCAAAAGTCATGTGGGCCTCGTTTGGGTAATTTAGTACATCAACTTCTCGGGGTCGTAACTTTTGCATATGATCTCCGTTTTAGGCATATGATAGCTCATTGGAAAGGTATATTAGAGGAGATTAATTGTGGGGGATCAATAATTCCTTTGTCTATCATTGAGGAGCTTGATCCTGAAAAAACTTCATTTAGGCCCTCAAAATGGCCCCAGAAGTTAAAATTGCTAAAAATAGTAAATTGCCAAAATTGTCATAAAATTGTTTTGAGCCAGTTGGAAAAGGTGGGTGGCCACCAATATCCATATGGATCAATCCTCCCTCCTTAGGAAGAAATTTTATCCATTACGTTGAGGTCCCGCATCAAATGAGGAAATTTCTGTTGAATTTGGCCCCGGGTGAGCCACTTGCCTTGGTGCAGGAGCTGCCCTGACTTGACAACTCAATAAATTTGTATCCTTTGTTGTCAATTTCCCTTGATATATCTATCCACAATATGATAATTGAATTCCTATTGTATTCATTCAGGTTTGAGCTCTGTTGGTGTCAGTTGTTCTGCTACTTCTGAGGTGTCCAATAATGGTGGGAAATAAGGGCAAAGGAGATCCACATTGAACATTGGGTGCAGGCCAAGGAAAGGAGGAATGTTGAGCTCAAAAGMATTATCCCCCATGGCCTTGGTGATAGTGTACGACCCATAACGGAGTGGGATAAGATTCYRATGGGGTCTTGTAAGGCGTTCTTTCTGCAAGTGCAACCAAACTTTGTCACCCACCTGAAACTTATGCGGCACACGATGTTGATCATGGCGTTGTTTGTACTTATCATTAGACTTYTGTAGGATATCCTAAACCAATTGGTGGATGTGCTGGATCCGTTCAATGAATCGGGTGGCTTTGCCATCTTCATTTGGAGTAGGAKATGAGGTGGTCGAGGTGACCGCAAGGGGAAGTGCAACATCTATGGGACCCAATGGTTGGAATCCCAACCCCACTTGAAAGGGGTTGTGGCCGGTTGAGCTATTCAGGTCTCGGTTGTAGCTATGATGGACATAGGGAAGGCTCTCATACCATGTGTGAGGGTGATTTGAATTATACATGCAAAGAATATGCAAAATCATTCGATTTACAACCTCGGTTTGACCATCTGTCTGGGGGTGGAAGGTCACGGATTTGGTGAGCTTGGTGTCCAACAGTGACCAGAGGCTCGACCAGAATGGGTTGAGAAATAGACTATCCCGATCTAAGATAATGGTTTGTGGGATTCCAAAATGTACCCAAACTCATTCAAAGAATATGTTGGCAGTGACCTCTACTGTGATGCTCTTCTTGCAGGAAACCAGAATCACCATCTTAGAAAAGCGATCAACAACCACAAAAACAAAGTCATTTCCCCACTTGGTGGACGAGAGGCCCGACATGTAGTACATTGATATGGATTCTCATGGCCTGTCAAGAGTAGGAAGAGGGGTGTACAGGCCATGTTTCTTAGTGGTTGGTTTGGCAATAGCGCAAGCAGTGTAGGACCTGATATACTTGTCGACCTCCTGTCGAAGTTTTGGCCAGTATAAATGTTTCTGTAGCATCGCCACTGTCTTTTTGATGCCAAAGTGTCCTGCCACCTGACTATAGTGGTATTACCAGATCAGCTTCGCTTGCTCACTTGATGGAACATAGATATGGCCCAGACGACACAACAACCCATCCTGAAGATGGAAATTATCGACAACTGCATTGGCACCCAACATTTGGTAGGTGGTGGCAAAGTCAGGGTCTGTCTCATAGAGTTGGGGCCATCCAAATGTCTCATGGCCACAAGAGTCTAGCATCATGGTTAGTGACGCGACTGGAGGTCTGTTGAGGCAATCAGCGACACGATTGGTGATTCCTGTTTTATACTTGATGTTGAGGTGGAATTGCTGCAAGTATGTGGACCACTTTTGATGGCAGTCATTCTGCAATTTTCCCTGTGTCTGCATGAATTGCAGTGGATTATGATCAATGTGGATGACTGTATCCTTCCCAAGAATGTAATGTATCCACTAGAATCATGCTTGCATGATAGGCCATGGGGTGGTCGTGCTGAGTGAGAATGGCACCCATAACATAGTCTAAAGCATCTGTATCGATCTCAAAGGGATGCTATAGGTTTGGTAGTGAAAGTACTGGGGATAAGCACAAGAACTGCTTCAAATCATTGAATGCTTGTTTTTGGGACCAGCCCCACGCAAATTTTTCCTTACCACCACCCCTTTTTATTTAGCTGAGGGCCCATGCAATATGGGAGAAACCCAACACGAACCTGCGGTAGAAATTGGCAAGGCCCAAGAAGCTTTGAAGCTCAGTGAGTGTTGTTGGGGCTGGCCAGTCACAGATGACTTGGATCTTGGTTGGATCCACATGTACACCATGTTGATCAATTATGTAGCCCAGGTAATGGACCCTGTCCATGCCAAAGGAGCATTTTTCCAAGTTGGCGTATAGCTTGTGTTGTCACAGGGTGTGTAGAACCTGCTAAATATGATGCAAGTGTTCGACCCAAGTCTTGCTATAAATTAGAATGTCATCCAGATACACCACTACAAAATTATTTGTGAATGGTCACATGATATCATCCATCATCCTCATGAAAGTGGATGGAGCATTTTCCAAACCAAAGGGCATGACCAACCATTCAAAAAGGCCTTCCTTTGACTTGAAGGCGGTCTTCCATACATCTATCTGTTCTATCAAGACTTGGTGGTAGCCAGAATTCAGATCAATCTTACTAAATTATTTGGCCCCCATGAGTTGATCAAGGAGGTCATCGATTTGGGGAATCAGGTACCGATTTCTGACTGTGATTTTATTCAGAGCCCGATAATCAATACAGAGTTTCCAGGTTCCATCTTTCTTCTGTACTAGCACGATTGGGATCTCGCAAGGTGATGAGATAGGGTGGATGTGCCCCTTGTGGAGTAGTTCTTGGATTTGTCACTTGATCTCCTCATTCTCTAACAAAGAGAAACGATAGACTGGCCCATTGGGAAGTGGTGTGTCGGGGGTCATATCAATGGGGTGCTTAACCTGGTAGTGCAGAGGTACCCCTATAGGTGAGAAGAAGATATCTGAGTATTCTTCCACTACCTTATCTACTTGCTTCTGCTATGTGGAGAGGTCAACTGTAGAGACCCTGGATGTGGCTACAATCTTTTTCTTATTCTGAGAGAGAATCACGAAGAAGAAAAACTTCCCCGTCTACGAGATGACCTTCCTACATTGCTTAGCAGAGATCAAGGAAATAGCACTAGGTGGGAGTTCCTCGGGTATCCTGTACAATTTCCTGTTCAAATTAATAATAACACTACGAGGCCTAGNTCTTGCAGGAAACCAGAATCACCATCTTAGAAAAGCGATCAACAACCACAAAAACAAAGTCATTTCCCCACTTGGTGGACGAGAGGCCCGACATGTAGTACATTGATATGGATTCCCATGGTCTGTCAAGAGTAGGAAGAGGGGTGTACAGGCCCTGTTTCTTAGTGGTTGGTTTGGCAATAGCGCAAGCAGTGTAGGACCTGATATACTTGTCGACCTCCTGTCGAAGTTTTGGCCAGTATAAATGTTTCTGTAGCATCACCACTGTCTTTTTGATGCCAAAGTGTCCTGCCACCTGACTATAGTGGGATTACCAGATCAGCTTCGCTTGCTCACTTGATGGAACATAGATATGGCCCAGACGACACAACAACCCATCCTGAAGATGGAAATTATCGACAACTGCGTTGGCACCCAACATTTGGTAGGTGGTGGCAAAGTCAGGGTCTGTCTCATAGAGTTGGGGCCATCCAAATGTCTCATGGCCACAAGAGTCTAGAATCATGGTTAGTGACGCGACTGGAGGTCTGTTGAGGCAATCAACGACGCGATTGGTGATTGCTATTTTATACTTGATGTTGAGGTGGAATTGCTGCAAGTATGTGGACCACTTTTGATGGCAGTCATTCTGCAATTTTCCCTGTGTCTGCATGAATTGCAGTGGATTATGATCAATGTGGATGATTGTATCCTTCCCAAGAATGTAATGTATCCACTAGAATCATGCTTGCACGATAGGCCATGGGGTGGTCGTGCTGAGTGAGAATGGCACCCATAACATAGTCTAAAGCATCTGTATCAATCTCAAAGGGATGCTATAGGTTTGGTAGTGAAAGTACTGGGGCTAAGCACAAGAACTGCTTCAAATCATTGAATGCTTGTTGTTGGGACCAGCCCCACGCAAATTTTTCCTTACCACCACCCCTTTTTATTTGGCTGAGGGCCCATGCAATATGGGAGAAACCCAACACGAACCTGCGGTAGAAATTGGCAAGGCCCAAGAAGCTTTGAATCTCAGTGAGTGTTGTTGGGGCTGGCCAGTCACAGATGACTTGGATCTTGGTTGGATCCACATGTACACCATGTTGATCAATTATGTAGCCCAGGTAATGGACCCTGTCCATGCCAAAGGAGCATTTTTCCAAGTTGGCGTATAGCTTGTGTTGTCACAGGGTGTGTAGAACCTGCTAAATATGATGCAAGTGTTCGACCCAAGTCTTGCTATAAATTAGAATGTCATCCAGATACACCACTACAAAATTATTTGTGAATGGTCACATGATATCATCCATCATCCTCATGAAAGTGGATGGAGCATTTTCCAAACCAAAGGGCATGACCAACCATTCAAAAAGGCCTTCCTTTGACTTGAAGGCGGTCTTCCATACATCTATCTGTTCTATCAAGACTTGGTGGTAGCCAGAATTCAGATCAATCTTACTAAATTATTTGGCCCCCATGAGTTGATCAAGGAGGTCATCGATTTGGGGAATCAGGTACCGATTTCTGACTGTGATTTTATTCAGAGCCCGATAATCAATACAGAGTTTCCAGGTTCCATCTTTCTTCTGTACTAGCACGATTGGGATCTCGCAAGGTGATGAGATAGGGTGGATGTGCCCCTTGTGGAGTAGTTCTTGGATTTGTCACTTGATCTCCTCATTCTCTAACAAAGAGAAACGATAGACTGGCCCATTGGGAAGTGGTGTGTCGGGGGTCATATCAATGGGGTGCTTAACCTGGTAGTGCAGAGGTACCCCTATAGGTGAGAAGAAGATATCTGAGTATTCTTCCACTACCTTATCTACTTGCTTCTGCTATGTGGAGAGGTCAACTGTAGAGACCCTGGATGTGGCTACAATCTTTTTCTTATTCTGAGAGAGAATCACGAAGAAGAAAAACTTCCCCGTCTACGAGATGACCTTCCTACATTGCTTAGCAGAGATCAAGGAAATAGCACTAGGTGGGAGTTCCTCGGGTATCCTGTACAATTTCCTGTTCAAATTAATAATAACACTACGAGGCCTAGACTCATATACATCATGATGTTTCCATAAATAAGGTTGGCCCAAAATAACATCACAAACTTTGAGAAGAACAAAATCACAGAATACCTCGTCTTTGAAGGTCTTGATGGCGTACAACAATCAACATTATTGGCTAACGCGAAGATTGCTTCCTTGGAAGAGTCATCCAATGGTGTAGGGTTGTGGGTGCAACATTGTTGGCAGGGCCAACTTCTTGATGACCTCTACTGATATGAGGTTATTCTGGCTACCTCTATCAATGATGAAGTGCAGCAGGGTACCTTTTACACACATCTGTGAATGGAAGAGGTGTTTTCCTTCTTTTGTCTTGTCTGGTTCACCAGGCTAGAGCTTGGTGGTAGAAACGGTGGCATTGGGTTCCGCATCAATGATATGTCTTCCCCTTTCTAGTTCTAAATCATATTCAGAATCTGCATTTGATTCAAAGTCTTTCACTTTGGCCACCAACAACTGCTTTGAGAGACAGTCAGCAGTGTTATGCCAAGGGATCTTATGGAAGTCGCACCAGTTCTCGGTATCTTTCTTTGTCTTTTCAGTGTCCTTCTTTGCTTGCGGTTTGGAATGGTTGTCCTGATACTGTCCATATTTGTTATGTCCTTTGTTCGATGGGTTGGGGGATCCCTTTCTTGGATTTTGCTGTGAGGGGTTCCCAAGCCCAAATTTCCGCGTCTTTTGTTTGAGCTTCTACTTGATTTTGACGACATATCGGTAGGCCGTGCCCAAGGATGAGATGTCTAGAAATTCCATTTTGTTCTATATGTATCTATGCAGAGCACCATGATACTTGAGCACCAGATGTCACTCCGAATCTTTGATACCCAACTTGGTGCGCAAGGTATGGAAGATGTTTGTGAAATCTGGCACTGCTTGGTCTCTTTCTTTCCACAGTGTGGTCCATTTGCTATATAGGTCATCATAAATTCTGACAGGGTGGTATTGTTCCTTAATATAATACCTAAAGGATTCCCAGGTGGTCGTGACTGAAAATAATGAGGTTTCCTCTATTTCCTTTTTCTCACAGAAAGTTTCGCACCAATATTTGACATGGGGAACTGCTTAGAGGAGTGAAAAAGTAATCTTTTCTCTATTTTAAAAGTTATGGACANAAAAAGGCCTTCCTTTGACTTGAAGGCGGTCTTCCATACATCTATCTGTTCTATCAGGACTTGGTGGTAGCCAGACTTCAGATCAATCATACTAAATTATTTGGCCCCCATGATTTGATCAAGGAGGTCATCGATTTGGGGAATCGGGTACCGATTTCTGACTGTGATTTTATTCAGAGCCCGATAATCAATACAGAGTTTCCAGGTTCCATCTTTCTTCTGTACTAGCACGATTGGGCTCCCGCAAGGTGATGAGATAGGGTGGATGTGCCCCTTGTGGAGCAGTTCTTGGATTTGTCACTTGATCTCCTCATTCTATAACAAAGAGAAACGATAGACTAGCCCATTGGGAAGTGGTGTGTCGGGGGTCATATCAATGGGGTGCTTAACCTGGCAGTGCAGAGGTACCCCTATAGGTGAGAAGAAGATATCTGAGTATTCTTCCACTACCTTATCTACTTGCTTCTGCTATGTGGAGAGGTCAAATGTAGAGACCCTGGATGTGGCTACAATCTTTTTCTTATTCTGAAAGCGAATCACGAAGAAGAAAAACTTCCCCGTCTATGAGATGACCTTCCTACATTGCTTAGCAGAGATCAAGGAAATAGCACTAGGTGGGAGTTCCTCGGGTATCCTGTACAATTTCCTGTTCAAATTAATAATAACACTACGAGGCCTAGACTCATATACATCATGATGTTTCCATAAATAAGGTTGGCCCAAAATAACATCACAAACTTTGAGAAGAACAAAATCACAGAATACCTCGTCTTTGAAGGTCTTGATGGCGTACAACAATCAACATTATTGGCTAACGCGAAGATTGCTTCCTTGGAAGAGTCATCCAATGGTGTAGGGTTGTGGGTGCAACATTGTTGGCAGGGCCAACTTCTTGATGACCTCTACTGATATGAGGTTATTCTGGCTACCTCTATCAATGATGAAGTGCAGCAGGGTACCTTTTACACACATCTGTGAATGGAAGAGGTGTTTTCCTTCTTTTGTCTTGTCTGGTTCACCAGGCTAGAGCTTGGTGGTAGAAACGGTGGCATTGGGTTCCGCATCAATGATATGTCTTCCCCTTTCTAGTTCTAAATCATATTCAGAATCTGCATTTGATTCAAAGTCTTTCACTTTGGCCACCAACAACTGCTTTGAGAGACAGTCAGCAGTGTTATGCCAAGGGATCTTATGGAAGTCGCACCAGTTCTCGGTATCTTTCTTTGTCTTTTCAGTGTCCTTCTTTGCTTGCGGTTTGGAATGGTTGTCCTGATACTGTCCATATTTGTTATGTCCTTTGTTCGATGGGTTGGGGGATCCCTTTCTTGGATTTTGCTGTGAGGGGTTCCCAAGCCCAAATTTCCGCGTCTTTTGTTTGAGCTTCTACTTGATTTTGACGACATATCGGTAGGCCGTGCCCAAGGATGAGATGTCTAGAAATTCCATTTTGTTCTATATGTATCTATGCAGAGCACCATGATACTTGAGCACCAGATGTCACTCCGAATCTTTGATACCCAACTTGGTGCGCAAGGTATGGAAGATGTTTGTGAAATCTGGCACTGCTTGGTCTCTTTCTTTCCACAGTGTGGTCCATTTGCTATATAGGTCATCATAAATTCTGACAGGGTGGTATTGTTCCTTAATATAATACCTAAAGGATTCCCAGGTGGTCGTGACTGAAAATAATGAGGTTTCCTCTATTTCCTTTTTCTCACAGAAAGTTTCGCACCAATATTTGACATGGGGAACTGCTTAGAGGAGTGAAAAAGTAATCTTTTCTCTATTTTAAAAGTTATGGACAGAAAAATACCCTTCTAGTAGATTCAACCACTTTTCTACAGCATCTGCATCTATATGACCTTCAAATATAGGAATATCAAAGTTTATTTGTACCTTGAAGGGGGTGACGCCTCCGTTCGAAGAAGATGTGTTTCCTGTTGGTAGCCACCGAAGGATTTGTGTGAAACTATCCATCATCTCATTCCTCTATTGCGTGAGGGATTCCTCAATCAACAGTTTGAAAGGATATCCTATCCCATCATCTTTATTTTCTCCTCCCATGGGAGGTCTCTTGGGCATGCGAGAGATTTTGTCCTTAAGAGAAACAAGCTCGAGACCCAACTCTTTATACTCCGACCTCGTTGGGAACATGCATTAAGATGACAAGGAGTAGACTGATCTGATACCACTGATCTAGATTTTATGAGAAGAACAAAATGAATATAGATTATTAATAGGTGGTTAACAAAAAATAACAGAGATATAGTAAAACTGGTTTTCTATTCAATAACAAAATAATATGAAACTATAAAATGCAGCGGAAAAAATCTTGTTGGAATGGTTGTGGCTTATCTATGAGAAGAGATGTGATGGCAGCACGCATTCACAATAATAAAGCTACAATGATTCTTTGAAGGAACTTTTACAATAAGTAAGAATTCCAAAAACCCTAGACATCCAAAACCCTAACCCTAGGAGATGAAGCACCAAAAGTCATGTGGGCCCTGTTTGGGTAAGTTAATACATCAACTTCCTGGGGTCATGATAGCCCATTGGAAAGGTATCGTTGAGGAGATTCATTTTGGGGGCTCAATCATGAATTTCTCTATCATTGAGGAGCTCGATCCTAAAAAGAACTTCATTTAGGCCCTCAAAATGGCCCCAGAAGTTAAAACTACTAAAAATAGTAAATTGCCAAAATTGTCAGAACATTGTTTTCAGCCAGTTGGAAAAGTTGGGTGGCCACCAATATTCATCTGGATCAAATGGATTGGGAAAGTTGATGATCTGTTTTCCTAGGAAATGAAAGAGTTCAAAAAGGGTTATCATAACGACATCATGTAGTTTTAGAAGAAATATAACCTCAAGAGTAAAGAATCATCCACCGAGCCTCAGCAGATGAATCTCATAATGAAACCTTGGGCGAATACCCCTTCCACAAGCCAAACAAGGCCGAACAATGCGAACAAGGATGCAATGGAAAAGGCAAATTTAAAGGAGGATTCCCTGAAGAAAACTCCAGAAGCAAGCCGAGAAGCGGGTGGAAAAGAGGTAGAGAAATTCTTCCTTCCCTTTAACTTTGAACACGAAATGGATAAAATCAAAATCTATGTCCCCTTCAACGAATGTATTAGAAAGGGTGAATATCGGGAGAAAATTATTAAAATGCTGAAAATGGGAGGGACCCTTGACACTCTGAATGTTCAATATGATCACCCTACTATTATGTTTGTTACGCGCGTCAAGGAGACAAGTGATATTGAGGATGTACCTTCATTATACGTCAGTTTGAAGGTTCATTACATGACGCTGCATAACACCATGTTGGATTCTGACGCGTCACACAACCTCATGCCAAAGGTGATCATGGATGAACTGGGTTTGGATATCACTAGACCCTACAAGGACATTTTCTCTTTTGACTCGAGTAATGTCAAGTGATTGGGTCTCATTAAAGACTTGGTTGTGTCGTTGGCCCATATCCCTTCGAAGAACATGGTGATGGACGTGGTTGTGGCAGACATACCCCAAAATTTTGGCATGTTGTTGTCTAGATCATGGGCTGCAAAGTTAAAGGGAACCTTACAAATGGACATGTTGTATGCCACCATTCTAATATTTGGCCAGGACAGACGGTTGTATAGAGAAGTGTTGTTGAAGTACATGGTGAGTAGCAAGATGTAGCCAAATAACCATCCCATATACTCCATCGACACTGATGTTGGTTCTTCTATTTTCTACAATGATCTGAGTTTTGAAGAAGAAGAGAAAACAACCATCATGGAAGTTGATGAAGAAACTATGCAGAAAGCAGCAGAGCGCGCCTACTCGGAGGACCTCGTGGAAAATGGGATATGGGACATGAGTTTTGAGGATGAGGTCAAAAAAGAAGGGGTTGGGTCCAACGTGTGGGTAAACCCCCCTGAAACGGGAACAAAATTGTGCTCATACAAGCTCGCGTTTGAGTGCACAAACAACATGGCCGAGTACGAGGTGTTGATTCTGGGCCTAAAGGTGTTGAAAGAATTAGGCGCAAAGAGGATAGCAGTGCGTGGAGACTCTGAACTGGTCATAAACTAGGTTAAAGGAATATATCAGATGAAGCACCCCATGTTGAGAGCATACAGGAAATTGGCACTGGACCTCCTCGAAGATTTTTCAGAGTACGACATATCAGTTATCCCAAGGGAGAAAAATCATATTGTTGATGTGTTGGCCACCTCGGCCTCGATTTCCAAAATCCCCATCTTCCCAAACAAAAAAGACGATATTGAATTCAAACACAGGCCGACAATGTGTGATAATATCAAAAACTGGAAGGTGTTTGAGGACGAAAAGTAGGTAGAAAGATTTCTTCAGATGAGAGATGAGTTCACTAACATAAACATTTGATGACAAAGATTGTTCCGACGAATATGGGAGCACATATCCACGTAGTAATGACGAACCTTTCCAAAACCAAATCGCGGGAAGGGACATAATACAAATGAATAATAACACCATTCTGAAGGGGTTAGTTCCGCTGGAAAAGTTGTTTGACAAAAACGACGTGGCTAAAAACCCCAAGATCACCGCAAATGAAGACATCCTTGAAGAATACAACATCGAGACTGAGGAGAATCCAAAAATGATCAAGTTATCTAAGACACTCAGCCCAAAAGTCAATCGGGACTACATCAAGCTCATGAAGGAGTTCCCAGATGTTTTTGCATGGAGCTATGATGATTTGAAGGTGTATGACACTAAGGTGATACAAAATGTTATCCCTCTCAAGGAATATCAAAAACCTTTCAAACAGAAGGTGAGACAGATAAATCCCATGTTACTATCGTTGATCGAGAAAGAGGTAAAGAAAATTTTTGATGCTAATATTATTGTTTCTTTACGATTCTCTAAATGGGTAGCTAATTTGGTGCCCATGAGAAAGAAGAGTGGTGAGATAAGACTGTGTGTAGACTTCCAGAATTTAGACAAGGTGTCCCTCAAGGACCACTATCCTTTTCCCAAAATGGACTACATCCTGCAAATTGTGGTGGGGTCCCAGAAGATGTCCATGCTGGATGGTTTTTTGGGGTATAATCATATCATGGTTCACCTGGACGATAGAGAAAAAATAGCTTTCACAACTCTATGGGGGACATTCATGTACACCAAGATGCCTTTCACCCTGATGAATGTTGGACCCACTTTCTAGAGGGATATGGACATTGTGTTTTCTGACGAAAGGGACAGGTTCATTATGATCTATCTGAATGACATCACGATGTACTCTACCTCTGATGAACAACACCTCGAGCACTTGAAGAAATTTTTCCAAAAGTGCAGGAAGTTTGGCATATCACTGAATCCTAAGAAGTCACACTTCCAGGTGGAAGAAGGGAAGTTGTTGGGACATATTATCTCAAGGGAAGGAAACAATATAGACCCTAATAGGGTGGAAGGAATCCTAAATATCGACACTTTGCACAGTAAAAAATAAGTGCAATCCTTCCTGGGAAAAGTAAACTTCTTGAGGAGATTCATCCCAAATCTGGAAGAGATTATAAAGCATATCACCTGCATTTTCAAGAAGGGAAATGAGATCAAGTGGAGCCTAAAGGCCAAGAAATCATTTGAAGATATCAAGGTGGCATTGACTAGAGCACCTATTTTATCTAGTCCATATTTCACAAAGGATTTCATCTTGTTTTCATTCGCCTTAGAGCATACAATTGTCGGCGTGTTGTTGCAGAAAGAAGAACAAGACTTCGAGAACCCTAGAGCCTATTTCAGAAAGACACTACGTGACGCTCCACTAAGGCATGACATCATGGAAAAACAAGTGTATTCTTTAGTGAAGGATTTGAAAGAGTTCAGGATGTACATATTGAATTCCCACGAAATTGCTTATGTGTCCAACAACTCAGTAAAGGATATCCTGACTCAGATCGACCCCAAAGGAAGGAGAGGCAAATGGATAGCGACCATGTTGGAATATGACCTATAGATCAAGTCTATGAAATTAATTAAGGGTTAGGGCCTGGAAAATCTAATGGCGCAGTCGTACTGTGATGCGGTGGGAATGAAGTTCATCATTGATCTATCAAAGAGTCCCCAAGAAGAAGAGACTATGTAGGTGTCCTAGGATTTTTTCGATTCATCATGGTATTTTGATATCATCTATGTATTGAACAATATTCAAGTCCCTCCAGGAATTATTAATACTAAGGCCATATTTCTCAATATTAAAGCGTCTAAGTTCTACATCCTAGTCAAATCACTCTATTGGAAATATCCCGAGGGAATGATGTTGAGTTGTTTCTTGGAGAATGATGCGAAGCAAGCTGTGAAAGAATTTCACAAAGGCGACTGTAGGGGAAACCATTACTAGAAAACCACTGTGCACAAAATCCTAAGGGCGGGCTACTATTGACCTACCATCTTTGCAGACGTGTACAAATAAGTCTCCAGCTATCACGAATGTCCGATTTCGACAGGAGAATCAAGATGAAACCCCTACCACTAAATCCGATCTTAGTCGAGGCACCATTCATGCAGTGGGGTTTGGATTTCATAGGGGAAATAAATCCTCCATCCTCAGTGTAACACAAAGGGATACTCATGGCCACTGACTATTTCAAAAAATGGATAGAAGCGATCCCCATGAAACATGTTACCAACGCAGTGATCATCCAATTCCTGGAGATGAACATCTTGTCACAGTTCGGGTGTCTCATCAATATCATAACAAATAATGTGGCTAGATTCAAGTCTAAGAGGATGGAAACGTTTTGTTAGGATTAAAATATAAACCTGGGGAATTCTACAATGTACTACCCACAAGGAAACGGGTTAGCAGAATCCTCAAATAAAATCCTAACCAGGATTATCAAAAGGATACGGCAGGACAATAAGAAATCTTGGCATAAAAATCTTATCTACGCGATGTGGGAGGATCGAGTTACCACCAATAAATCCATTTCAATGTCACCCTTCCAGATTGTGTATGCCGTAGATTCCATTTTCCTACTACATTGGGACTGCCTGTCAGAAAATTGCTACAAGAGAAGAAGGTCGAACCAAATGACGTGCAGAGAAGAATAACCCAGCTAGTTCATACATAGAAAATGAGGGAACAAGTGTACCATTGATCACAACTCCACCAAGAAAAGATGAAGAAATATTTTGACAAGCGTTCCAAGCCAGAGGATTTCCATCTGGGTGATCTAGTGTTGAGGTGGGATGCAAGGAATGAGGACAAAGGAAAGAACAAAAATTTTGATAACCTGTGGATGGGTCCTTTTAGAATTGGCGCACATCGAGGAAATAATTCTTATTTTCTGGAAGAAATAAATGGAGAATGCCTTGGTTGGGGCCTATAAATGGCAGGTTCCTCAAACATTATCTAATAAAATAAATTATGTTTAAGACATCTGTCATTGTGAATAGTCTTTTTATTTTTCTGTCAAGTTAGTAGGTTAGCATAAAATTGAAGCCTGAAGTGAAGACCCTGAGTTTGATGCTAATTATTTATAGAAACTACGTCAATAGGTTTAGGTTGCATCCTATTTTTCATATTGCAACGTCGAAGAGTCAAAATAAGGCCCAATGGTCAGGCACCTGGTCTATTGTTCTTTGTTACCTTGTGGGGACGATAACATCCCCATTGGAGCTAGTTATTATCACCACCTTTTTTATTTCCATTTAGAGTCATTTTTCAGTCAAGTAATGGCCCATGTGTCCAAACATGTGAAGTCGGGTATGTAGAAATGAAAGGTTTGAAGTCATCAAGTGGCTGGTTGGGCCTTGGAAACGGGAAGGGATGTCAGAGTCAAAAACATGAATAAATGGTACGGGCATGTTGTTTCCAGAAGGTCAGGTATCGTCAAAATTAGTCTCTATGTTCCCCAGGTCGAGTCAGTTAGTTAATGAAAGTCACATCGGTAAATTATGTAACTATTATCGGTTCATAATGAAGGCCTAAGTAATGAAAATTTGCAGCATTCGCATCATGTATGCCCTAAAAACCTTATCACTTATACTTTTCACACAAGGAGGTGTTATGGAAGATCTACGATTCGATTTAGAACATCTAGTCACCATGAATTCAGTTTCCTTTGACACATTTCTCCTTTACACCTGATCATATATAAATACTAGAGGATTTTCACCCGAGACATTCACAAATTTAGGTTCAGGCTCTGTCTGTGAGTTCTCCCACAGGTCAAGGTCAATTGAATTCCCCATCTTGGGCATCTGCTCGATACACTGCGCACAAGACATATACCAGTGGCACTATGGTGACCTCTCAGAACATGAATAAGGGTACACATAGTGGCAGGATTTCCAGACCTTATCCTCAGAGTGATTGGGATTCATTTTCCCTCAGAATGGCTTTCCCCAAAGGTGAAAGGGAGATTGTTCCTTCACATACAGGAACAATGAAATCACACCGCTAAGGACTGGGAAAGGAAGAAACTACACAAGAAGGAAGGATGGTGGAAACCTTGTCTCCTCAGCAGTTGATACCTCAGAGAAGAGGTATACCAAGGAATAAAATGGAAGTTGTGGAAACTAAACTTTCAGATGAGTTGCGTGCACAATCGATCGCTGAAAAATTATTTATGCGCACCATCCTCTTGGAGCCTTTGGAAGGTACTAGCTGAGAAAGCAGGAGTAGAACAAGGAGAATGGATGCCTCGAGCTCAAATGATCAAGAGACAACTTAGTATCTGAATAAAGGAAATATATCCATCATCGAACTATACCAAGAAAACAAGAAATTGAGGCAACAACTGGTGACAAAGATCACGGAAAGCATCAACAACACAAGGTCATGAGGGAAATGTGACGTGGCTAAAAAGACAAATCCGGGAGGTGAAAGACATGATTGTAAAGTCTCGTGAAGTACAAATGCTATCGGAAGAGAGGAATGATAGACACTCCAGGGAATGCAAAGTAGTTGAAGGGATATCCCACGCAACTCTTGCCAGTGATCAGAAAAAACAAGACTATCCGAGTTCTTTCTTGTATGCACAAATAGAAGACAAATCTTAGAAATTTTGAAGGAAACGTCACCCAAGGCATTTTACCATTTCAGTAATCCCGTGAATGTCTACATCCACTTGTCATGCACACTTCCCCCCAACAAATGAACATGCAACAAAAGATCAAAGTCATTACAGCAGACAACGAGACTCTGACAAACTATTGTCTACCAAGATACCCGATTGACAAACCAAATCCCTGTGGCCTATTATAATTATTTTGATGTAGCAGGATGGATCTTTGTCTATTTTGGAAAAAAATCATATGAAGAGTTTTGTAACACAGAATAGTCAGTTCCTTAGTTTGTAGAGATGACAGTTAGAAGAATAGGGTGTCCCAAGCAGCTCCCTCATTTATATATTTGATCTTTTCGATGTAAGCCAGGTTGGTTGGAAAAATTAGTATAGACCATATCTATTGTATGTAATTTGAGTTCGACCGAAACTTAATGAAAAATTCCTATAGATTTGATGAAAAGATTCTAATTGTAGAAGTCAGATGTATCATGCCTCTTTTTTGCATACGTGTTTCCTGTCGTCTTTATTCATATCTTTTTCTGTCTATTTTGGAACGAATTTTCGAACCTGTGGATTCACAGCATAGTACCCCTTGTTTGTGCCACTTAGACAAAACATTTTCTTCTAAAAGTTAACTATGAATTCACCCGTAGTGGTGCTCTGAGTTACTTCATGTATTTTATCCCCGCCACATTACTATTTTACACTGAAGACTGTTGCTCGCTTAGCCTTATCCTCTCAAGTTTAGTCACCAAGTCATTTGTTTCTTTCATTTTCTTGAATTGAATCCATATCCCAAGTCTTACTTTATTGTGCCAATATAACTAGAACCCATTATATCAAAGGTGTTAAATCTATCCATTTTTTTAAGATCCATCTCCCACATGGAGATCGTGCCTCTTGAGAGAGCCCTCTACAGATCCGAAAGGCTAGTTTCGGGTCTCAAAGTTGGTTGAAAAATTTACCTTCGTCGTCTATTTATCATCCGAATAGATTTATGGAGTGCTAAAAGAATGGAAAACTGCCTTCATGTCAAAAGAAGGTATTTCAAATGGTTGGTCATGCCCTTTGGTTTGAGAAATGCTTCAACAACTTGCATGCGGATGATGGAAAATATCCTACGACCTTTCACCAATACTTTTTTAGTGGTGTATCTGGATGACATCCTCATCTACAGCAAGACTTGGGTGGAAAACTTGCATCATATTCAACAGGTTCTGCACACCTTACGACAACACAAGCTATATGCCAACTTGGAAAAATTATCCTTCAACATGGACAGGGTGCATTACCTACGCTACATCATTGATTATCATGGTGTGCATGTAGATCTAACCAAGACCCAGGTCATTCATGACTGGCCAACCCCAACCACACTCACTGAGCTTCAGAGCTTCTTGGGCCTTGCCAATTTCTATCATAGGTTCATGTTGGGATTCTCTCATATCGCATGGACCCTCAGCTAAGTGAACAAGGGTGGTGGTAAGGAAAAAAAATTGTGGGGCATGTCCCAACAACAATTTTTCGATGATTTGAAGCATTTCTTGTTCTCATGCCCAATACTTTCATTATCGAACCTACAACATCCCTTTGATATCGAGACAAATTCTTCAAACTATGTTGTGGGTGTCATTCTCACTCAACACAACCACCCTGTGGAATATCATAGTGAGACACTATCAGATGTTGTCTGTAAGTACACTATTTATGACAAAGAAATGTACTCCATTTTTCAAGCCTACCTCCAGTGGATAAATTACATTCTTGGGAAGGATACAATCATCCACACTGATCATAAGCCACTACAGTTCATGCAGACACAAGGCAAATCACAGAATGACCACCATCAAAAGTGGTCCACATACTTGCAGCAGTTCCACTTCAACATCAAGTATAAATCAGGAAGTACCAACCAATTTGTTGATTTCCTCATCCGACCACTAGTCGTGGCACTCACCACGGTTCTAGACTATTGCAGCCACGAGACCTATAGATGGCCCCACCTCTGTGAAACAGACCCTGACTTCGCCACCACCTACAAAATGTTGGGCACAAACTCAGTTGTTTCTAATTTCCATATTTAGGATGAGTCATTTTGTCGTCTAGGCCATCTCTATGTTCCATGAAGAGAGAGAGCGAAGATGATTTGGGAATCTCACTACAGTCGGGTGGTAGGACACTTCGATGTCTAAAATATAGTGGCAATGCTCTTACACATTTCTACTAGCTGAAACTTTGACAGGATGTCAGAAAGTATATTAGGTCCTGCACCACCTGTGTTATTTCCAAATAGACCACTAAGAAGTAGGGCCTATACACCCCTCTGCCTACTCTTGAAAAGCCATGGAAATCCATCTCAAAGGATTACATGTCACGCCTCCTGTCCACCAAGAGGGAAAATGACTATGTTTTTGTGGTTGTTGATCACTTTTCCAAGATGGTGATTCTGGCTGCATACAAGAAGACCATCATAGTAGAGGCCACTACCAAGATATTCTTTGAATGAGTATGGGTACATTTTGGAATCCCACAAACTATTTTTTGATATTGGGGTAGTCGATTCCTCAACACATTATGGTTAACCCTTTAGTCACTATTGGACACCAAGCTCACCAAATCCACTTCCTTCTGTTAGAATATAAGTGGATGTGCTCATTTTACCATTGAAAATAACCTTGTCACCGAACCATAGGCCGAAGCCACCCTCTAAGCACCTTAACCTTGACAGAGAATCATTCTGAAAGCATCCCTAGGCTAGATAGCCAAACAAAGGGTAGCACACCTTTCCCCAAGGATAGCGCATCAACAAGAGATGATCAAATAGTCCAAACCCTAGCCAAGAGATAGTCCAAGCCAAACGTGATCTGCTAGTTGCAACAGTTGGAACGACAACTCTCCTCCAAACCTGCGCAGAAACTGGGCAATTGTAGTGCACACAAGACTGGGCACTGCAATTCTGAGATTGCCTGCCAGAATGAGAACTGGCCTCCTATATTTATACTAATTCTGGCTAACTGCCTAGGCCGACTTCTCATTCTAGGTATCTTTCTTTTCAGTCTATATTATTATTTCTAGATGACTTCTTCTCTTAGAGGCTACTAACCTAATATAAATGATCTTCTTGAGCCGACAAGTCTTCNTGACCTTCAAATATAGGAATATCAAAGTTTATTTGTACCTTGAAGGGGGTGACGCCTCCGTTCGAAGAAGATGTGTTTCCTGTTGGTAGCCACCGAAGGATTTGTGTGAAACTATCCATCATCTCATTCCTCTATTGCGTGAGGGATTCCTCAATCAACAGTTTGAAAGGATATCCTATCCCATCATCTTTATTTTCTCCTCCCATGGGAGGTCTCTTGGGCATGCGAGAGATTTTGTCCTTAAGAGAAACAAGCTCGAGACCCAACTCTTTATACTCCGACCTCGTTGGGAACATGCATTAAGATGACAAGGAGTAGACTGATCTGATACCACTGATCTAGATTTTATGAGAAGAACAAAATGAATATAGATTATTAATAGGTGGTTAACAAAAAATAACAGAGATATAGTAAAACTGGTTTTCTATTCAATAACAAAATAATATGAAACTATAAAATGCAGCGGAAAAAATCTTGTTGGAATGGTTGTGGCTTATCTATGAGAAGAGATGTGATGGCAGCACGCATTCACAATAATAAAGCTACAATGATTCTTTGAAGGAACTTTTACAATAAGTAAGAATTCCAAAAACCCTAGACATCCAAAACCCTAACCCTAGGAGATGAAGCACCAAAAGTCATGTGGGCCCTGTTTGGGTAAGTTAATACATCAACTTCCTGGGGTCATGATAGCCCATTGGAAAGGTATCGTTGAGGAGATTCATTTTGGGGGCTCAATCATGAATTTCTCTATCATTGAGGAGCTCGATCCTAAAAAGAACTTCATTTAGGCCCTCAAAATGGCCCCAGAAGTTAAAACTACTAAAAATAGTAAATTGCCAAAATTGTCAGAACATTGTTTTCAGCCAGTTGGAAAAGTTGGGTGGCCACCAATATTCATCTGGATCAAATGGATTGGGAAAGTTGATGATCTGTTTTCCTAGGAAATGAAAGAGTTCAAAAAGGGTTATCATAACGACATCATGTAGTTTTAGAAGAAATATAACCTCAAGAGTAAAGAATCATCCACCGAGCCTCAGCAGATGAATCTCATAATGAAACCTTGGGCGAATACCCCTTCCACAAGCCAAACAAGGCCGAACAATGCGAACAAGGATGCAATGGAAAAGGCAAATTTAAAGGAGGATTCCCTGAAGAAAACTCCAGAAGCAAGCCGAGAAGCGGGTGGAAAAGAGGTAGAGAAATTCTTCCTTCCCTTTAACTTTGAACACGAAATGGATAAAATCAAAATCTATGTCCCCTTCAACGAATGTATTAGAAAGGGTGAATATCGGGAGAAAATTATTAAAATGCTGAAAATGGGAGGGACCCTTGACACTCTGAATGTTCAATATGATCACCCTACTATTATGTTTGTTACGCGCGTCAAGGAGACAAGTGATATTGAGGATGTACCTTCATTATACGTCAGTTTGAAGGTTCATTACATGACGCTGCATAACACCATGTTGGATTCTGACGCGTCACACAACCTCATGCCAAAGGTGATCATGGATGAACTGGGTTTGGATATCACTAGACCCTACAAGGACATTTTCTCTTTTGACTCGAGTAATGTCAAGTGATTGGGTCTCATTAAAGACTTGGTTGTGTCGTTGGCCCATATCCCTTCGAAGAACATGGTGATGGACGTGGTTGTGGCAGACATACCCCAAAATTTTGGCATGTTGTTGTCTAGATCATGGGCTGCAAAGTTAAAGGGAACCTTACAAATGGACATGTTGTATGCCACCATTCTAATATTTGGCCAGGACAGACGGTTGTATAGAGAAGTGTTGTTGAAGTACATGGTGAGTAGCAAGATGTAGCCAAATAACCATCCCATATACTCCATCGACACTGATGTTGGTTCTTCTATTTTCTACAATGATCTGAGTTTTGAAGAAGAAGAGAAAACAACCATCATGGAAGTTGATGAAGAAACTATGCAGAAAGCAGCAGAGCGCGCCTACTCGGAGGACCTCGTGGAAAATGGGATATGGGACATGAGTTTTGAGGATGAGGTCAAAAAAGAAGGGGTTGGGTCCAACGTGTGGGTAAACCCCCCTGAAACGGGAACAAAATTGTGCTCATACAAGCTCGCGTTTGAGTGCACAAACAACATGGCCGAGTACGAGGTGTTGATTCTGGGCCTAAAGGTGTTGAAAGAATTAGGCGCAAAGAGGATAGCAGTGCGTGGAGACTCTGAACTGGTCATAAACTAGGTTAAAGGAATATATCAGATGAAGCACCCCATGTTGAGAGCATACAGGAAATTGGCACTGGACCTCCTCGAAGATTTTTCAGAGTACGACATATCAGTTATCCCAAGGGAGAAAAATCATATTGTTGATGTGTTGGCCACCTCGGCCTCGATTTCCAAAATCCCCATCTTCCCAAACAAAAAAGACGATATTGAATTCAAACACAGGCCGACAATGTGTGATAATATCAAAAACTGGAAGGTGTTTGAGGACGAAAAGTAGGTAGAAAGATTTCTTCAGATGAGAGATGAGTTCACTAACATAAACATTTGATGACAAAGATTGTTCCGACGAATATGGGAGCACATATCCACGTAGTAATGACGAACCTTTCCAAAACCAAATCGCGGGAAGGGACATAATACAAATGAATAATAACACCATTCTGAAGGGGTTAGTTCCGCTGGAAAAGTTGTTTGACAAAAACGACGTGGCTAAAAACCCCAAGATCACCGCAAATGAAGACATCCTTGAAGAATACAACATCGAGACTGAGGAGAATCCAAAAATGATCAAGTTATCTAAGACACTCAGCCCAAAAGTCAATCGGGACTACATCAAGCTCATGAAGGAGTTCCCAGATGTTTTTGCATGGAGCTATGATGATTTGAAGGTGTATGACACTAAGGTGATACAAAATGTTATCCCTCTCAAGGAATATCAAAAACCTTTCAAACAGAAGGTGAGACAGATAAATCCCATGTTACTATCGTTGATCGAGAAAGAGGTAAAGAAAATTTTTGATGCTAATATTATTGTTTCTTTACGATTCTCTAAATGGGTAGCTAATTTGGTGCCCATGAGAAAGAAGAGTGGTGAGATAAGACTGTGTGTAGACTTCCAGAATTTAGACAAGGTGTCCCTCAAGGACCACTATCCTTTTCCCAAAATGGACTACATCCTGCAAATTGTGGTGGGGTCCCAGAAGATGTCCATGCTGGATGGTTTTTTGGGGTATAATCATATCATGGTTCACCTGGACGATAGAGAAAAAATAGCTTTCACAACTCTATGGGGGACATTCATGTACACCAAGATGCCTTTCACCCTGATGAATGTTGGACCCACTTTCTAGAGGGATATGGACATTGTGTTTTCTGACGAAAGGGACAGGTTCATTATGATCTATCTGAATGACATCACGATGTACTCTACCTCTGATGAACAACACCTCGAGCACTTGAAGAAATTTTTCCAAAAGTGCAGGAAGTTTGGCATATCACTGAATCCTAAGAAGTCACACTTCCAGGTGGAAGAAGGGAAGTTGTTGGGACATATTATCTCAAGGGAAGGAAACAATATAGACCCTAATAGGGTGGAAGGAATCCTAAATATCGACACTTTGCACAGTAAAAAATAAGTGCAATCCTTCCTGGGAAAAGTAAACTTCTTGAGGAGATTCATCCCAAATCTGGAAGAGATTATAAAGCATATCACCTGCATTTTCAAGAAGGGAAATGAGATCAAGTGGAGCCTAAAGGCCAAGAAATCATTTGAAGATATCAAGGTGGCATTGACTAGAGCACCTATTTTATCTAGTCCATATTTCACAAAGGATTTCATCTTGTTTTCATTCGCCTTAGAGCATACAATTGTCGGCGTGTTGTTGCAGAAAGAAGAACAAGACTTCGAGAACCCTAGAGCCTATTTCAGAAAGACACTACGTGACGCTCCACTAAGGCATGACATCATGGAAAAACAAGTGTATTCTTTAGTGAAGGATTTGAAAGAGTTCAGGATGTACATATTGAATTCCCACGAAATTGCTTATGTGTCCAACAACTCAGTAAAGGATATCCTGACTCAGATCGACCCCAAAGGAAGGAGAGGCAAATGGATAGCGACCATGTTGGAATATGACCTATAGATCAAGTCTATGAAATTAATTAAGGGTTAGGGCCTGGAAAATCTAATGGCGCAGTCGTACTGTGATGCGGTGGGAATGAAGTTCATCATTGATCTATCAAAGAGTCCCCAAGAAGAAGAGACTATGTAGGTGTCCTAGGATTTTTTCGATTCATCATGGTATTTTGATATCATCTATGTATTGAACAATATTCAAGTCCCTCCAGGAATTATTAATACTAAGGCCATATTTCTCAATATTAAAGCGTCTAAGTTCTACATCCTAGTCAAATCACTCTATTGGAAATATCCCGAGGGAATGATGTTGAGTTGTTTCTTGGAGAATGATGCGAAGCAAGCTGTGAAAGAATTTCACAAAGGCGACTGTAGGGGAAACCATTACTAGAAAACCACTGTGCACAAAATCCTAAGGGCGGGCTACTATTGACCTACCATCTTTGCAGACGTGTACAAATAAGTCTCCAGCTATCACGAATGTCCGATTTCGACAGGAGAATCAAGATGAAACCCCTACCACTAAATCCGATCTTAGTCGAGGCACCATTCATGCAGTGGGGTTTGGATTTCATAGGGGAAATAAATCCTCCATCCTCAGTGTAACACAAAGGGATACTCATGGCCACTGACTATTTCAAAAAATGGATAGAAGCGATCCCCATGAAACATGTTACCAACGCAGTGATCATCCAATTCCTGGAGATGAACATCTTGTCACAGTTCGGGTGTCTCATCAATATCATAACAAATAATGTGGCTAGATTCAAGTCTAAGAGGATGGAAACGTTTTGTTAGGATTAAAATATAAACCTGGGGAATTCTACAATGTACTACCCACAAGGAAACGGGTTAGCAGAATCCTCAAATAAAATCCTAACCAGGATTATCAAAAGGATACGGCAGGACAATAAGAAATCTTGGCATAAAAATCTTATCTACGCGATGTGGGAGGATCGAGTTACCACCAATAAATCCATTTCAATGTCACCCTTCCAGATTGTGTATGCCGTAGATTCCATTTTCCTACTACATTGGGACTGCCTGTCAGAAAATTGCTACAAGAGAAGAAGGTCGAACCAAATGACGTGCAGAGAAGAATAACCCAGCTAGTTCATACATAGAAAATGAGGGAACAAGTGTACCATTGATCACAACTCCACCAAGAAAAGATGAAGAAATATTTTGACAAGCGTTCCAAGCCAGAGGATTTCCATCTGGGTGATCTAGTGTTGAGGTGGGATGCAAGGAATGAGGACAAAGGAAAGAACAAAAATTTTGATAACCTGTGGATGGGTCCTTTTAGAATTGGCGCACATCGAGGAAATAATTCTTATTTTCTGGAAGAAATAAATGGAGAATGCCTTGGTTGGGGCCTATAAATGGCAGGTTCCTCAAACATTATCTAATAAAATAAATTATGTTTAAGACATCTGTCATTGTGAATAGTCTTTTTATTTTTCTGTCAAGTTAGTAGGTTAGCATAAAATTGAAGCCTGAAGTGAAGACCCTGAGTTTGATGCTAATTATTTATAGAAACTACGTCAATAGGTTTAGGTTGCATCCTATTTTTCATATTGCAACGTCGAAGAGTCAAAATAAGGCCCAATGGTCAGGCACCTGGTCTATTGTTCTTTGTTACCTTGTGGGGACGATAACATCCCCATTGGAGCTAGTTATTATCACCACCTTTTTTATTTCCATTTAGAGTCATTTTTCAGTCAAGTAATGGCCCATGTGTCCAAACATGTGAAGTCGGGTATGTAGAAATGAAAGGTTTGAAGTCATCAAGTGGCTGGTTGGGCCTTGGAAACGGGAAGGGATGTCAGAGTCAAAAACATGAATAAATGGTACGGGCATGTTGTTTCCAGAAGGTCAGGTATCGTCAAAATTAGTCTCTATGTTCCCCAGGTCGAGTCAGTTAGTTAATGAAAGTCACATCGGTAAATTATGTAACTATTATCGGTTCATAATGAAGGCCTAAGTAATGAAAATTTGCAGCATTCGCATCATGTATGCCCTAAAAACCTTATCACTTATACTTTTCACACAAGGAGGTGTTATGGAAGATCTACGATTCGATTTAGAACATCTAGTCACCATGAATTCAGTTTCCTTTGACACATTTCTCCTTTACACCTGATCATATATAAATACTAGAGGATTTTCACCCGAGACATTCACAAATTTAGGTTCAGGCTCTGTCTGTGAGTTCTCCCACAGGTCAAGGTCAATTGAATTCCCCATCTTGGGCATCTGCTCGATACACTGCGCACAAGACATATACCAGTGGCACTATGGTGACCTCTCAGAACATGAATAAGGGTACACATAGTGGCAGGATTTCCAGACCTTATCCTCAGAGTGATTGGGATTCATTTTCCCTCAGAATGGCTTTCCCCAAAGGTGAAAGGGAGATTGTTCCTTCACATACAGGAACAATGAAATCACACCGCTAAGGACTGGGAAAGGAAGAAACTACACAAGAAGGAAGGATGGTGGAAACCTTGTCTCCTCAGCAGTTGATACCTCAGAGAAGAGGTATACCAAGGAATAAAATGGAAGTTGTGGAAACTAAACTTTCAGATGAGTTGCGTGCACAATCGATCGCTGAAAAATTATTTATGCGCACCATCCTCTTGGAGCCTTTGGAAGGTACTAGCTGAGAAAGCAGGAGTAGAACAAGGAGAATGGATGCCTCGAGCTCAAATGATCAAGAGACAACTTAGTATCTGAATAAAGGAAATATATCCATCATCGAACTATACCAAGAAAACAAGAAATTGAGGCAACAACTGGTGACAAAGATCACGGAAAGCATCAACAACACAAGGTCATGAGGGAAATGTGACGTGGCTAAAAAGACAAATCCGGGAGGTGAAAGACATGATTGTAAAGTCTCGTGAAGTACAAATGCTATCGGAAGAGAGGAATGATAGACACTCCAGGGAATGCAAAGTAGTTGAAGGGATATCCCACGCAACTCTTGCCAGTGATCAGAAAAAACAAGACTATCCGAGTTCTTTCTTGTATGCACAAATAGAAGACAAATCTTAGAAATTTTGAAGGAAACGTCACCCAAGGCATTTTACCATTTCAGTAATCCCGTGAATGTCTACATCCACTTGTCATGCACACTTCCCCCCAACAAATGAACATGCAACAAAAGATCAAAGTCATTACAGCAGACAACGAGACTCTGACAAACTATTGTCTACCAAGATACCCGATTGACAAACCAAATCCCTGTGGCCTATTATAATTATTTTGATGTAGCAGGATGGATCTTTGTCTATTTTGGAAAAAAATCATATGAAGAGTTTTGTAACACAGAATAGTCAGTTCCTTAGTTTGTAGAGATGACAGTTAGAAGAATAGGGTGTCCCAAGCAGCTCCCTCATTTATATATTTGATCTTTTCGATGTAAGCCAGGTTGGTTGGAAAAATTAGTATAGACCATATCTATTGTATGTAATTTGAGTTCGACCGAAACTTAATGAAAAATTCCTATAGATTTGATGAAAAGATTCTAATTGTAGAAGTCAGATGTATCATGCCTCTTTTTTGCATACGTGTTTCCTGTCGTCTTTATTCATATCTTTTTCTGTCTATTTTGGAACGAATTTTCGAACCTGTGGATTCACAGCATAGTACCCCTTGTTTGTGCCACTTAGACAAAACATTTTCTTCTAAAAGTTAACTATGAATTCACCCGTAGTGGTGCTCTGAGTTACTTCATGTATTTTATCCCCGCCACATTACTATTTTACACTGAAGACTGTTGCTCGCTTAGCCTTATCCTCTCAAGTTTAGTCACCAAGTCATTTGTTTCTTTCATTTTCTTGAATTGAATCCATATCCCAAGTCTTACTTTATTGTGCCAATATAACTAGAACCCATTATATCAAAGGTGTTAAATCTATCCATTTTTTTAAGATCCATCTCCCACATGGAGATCGTGCCTCTTGAGAGAGCCCTCTACAGATCCGAAAGGCTAGTTTCGGGTCTCAAAGTTGGTTGAAAAATTTACCTTCGTCGTCTATTTATCATCCGAATAGATTTATGGAGTGCTAAAAGAATGGAAAACTGCCTTCATGTCAAAAGAAGGTATTTCAAATGGTTGGTCATGCCCTTTGGTTTGAGAAATGCTTCAACAACTTGCATGCGGATGATGGAAAATATCCTACGACCTTTCACCAATACTTTTTTAGTGGTGTATCTGGATGACATCCTCATCTACAGCAAGACTTGGGTGGAAAACTTGCATCATATTCAACAGGTTCTGCACACCTTACGACAACACAAGCTATATGCCAACTTGGAAAAATTATCCTTCAACATGGACAGGGTGCATTACCTACGCTACATCATTGATTATCATGGTGTGCATGTAGATCTAACCAAGACCCAGGTCATTCATGACTGGCCAACCCCAACCACACTCACTGAGCTTCAGAGCTTCTTGGGCCTTGCCAATTTCTATCATAGGTTCATGTTGGGATTCTCTCATATCGCATGGACCCTCAGCTAAGTGAACAAGGGTGGTGGTAAGGAAAAAAAATTGTGGGGCATGTCCCAACAACAATTTTTCGATGATTTGAAGCATTTCTTGTTCTCATGCCCAATACTTTCATTATCGAACCTACAACATCCCTTTGATATCGAGACAAATTCTTCAAACTATGTTGTGGGTGTCATTCTCACTCAACACAACCACCCTGTGGAATATCATAGTGAGACACTATCAGATGTTGTCTGTAAGTACACTATTTATGACAAAGAAATGTACTCCATTTTTCAAGCCTACCTCCAGTGGATAAATTACATTCTTGGGAAGGATACAATCATCCACACTGATCATAAGCCACTACAGTTCATGCAGACACAAGGCAAATCACAGAATGACCACCATCAAAAGTGGTCCACATACTTGCAGCAGTTCCACTTCAACATCAAGTATAAATCAGGAAGTACCAACCAATTTGTTGATTTCCTCATCCGACCACTAGTCGTGGCACTCACCACGGTTCTAGACTATTGCAGCCACGAGACCTATAGATGGCCCCACCTCTGTGAAACAGACCCTGACTTCGCCACCACCTACAAAATGTTGGGCACAAACTCAGTTGTTTCTAATTTCCATATTTAGGATGAGTCATTTTGTCGTCTAGGCCATCTCTATGTTCCATGAAGAGAGAGAGCGAAGATGATTTGGGAATCTCACTACAGTCGGGTGGTAGGACACTTCGATGTCTAAAATATAGTGGCAATGCTCTTACACATTTCTACTAGCTGAAACTTTGACAGGATGTCAGAAAGTATATTAGGTCCTGCACCACCTGTGTTATTTCCAAATAGACCACTAAGAAGTAGGGCCTATACACCCCTCTGCCTACTCTTGAAAAGCCATGGAAATCCATCTCAAAGGATTACATGTCACGCCTCCTGTCCACCAAGAGGGAAAATGACTATGTTTTTGTGGTTGTTGATCACTTTTCCAAGATGGTGATTCTGGCTGCATACAAGAAGACCATCATAGTAGAGGCCACTACCAAGATATTCTTTGAATGAGTATGGGTACATTTTGGAATCCCACAAACTATTTTTTGATATTGGGGTAGTCGATTCCTCAACACATTATGGTTAACCCTTTAGTCACTATTGGACACCAAGCTCACCAAATCCACTTCCTTCTGTTAGAATATAAGTGGATGTGCTCATTTTACCATTGAAAATAACCTTGTCACCGAACCATAGGCCGAAGCCACCCTCTAAGCACCTTAACCTTGACATAGAATCATTCTGAAAGCATCCCTAGGCTAGATAGCCAAACAAAGGGTATCACACCTTTCCCCAAGGATAGCGCATCAACAAGAGATGATCAAATAGTCCAAACCCTAGCCAAGAGATAGTCCAATCCAAACGTGATCTGCTAGTTGCAACAGTTGGAACGACAACTCTCCTCCAAACCTGTGCAGAAACTGGGCAATTGTAGTGCGCACAAGACTGGGCACTGCAATTCTGAGACTGCCTGCCAGAATGAGAACTGGCCTCCTATATTTATACTAATTCTGGCTAACTGCCTAGGCCGACTTCTCATTCTAGGTATCTTTCTGTTCAGTCTATATTATTATTTCTAGATGACTTCTTCTCTTAGAGGCTAATAACCTAATATAAATGATCTTCTTGAGCCGACAAGTCTTCTAGGGTTATTATCCAACTCATTAGGGTTTCTTCTTGATTCCCAGAGTATTATATCCTCATCAGGTTTACACGTGGAGGTAAATACCTCCCGTAGCTACCTTAATATCAACACTCCCTCCTAGCTAAGGAGGTATTACAGGTAATGGTATTGAGCAAAAAAACATACCATTCACCTGGTAGAATCAACATCATGACTAGATCATGAGCACCATCATCATCATCAGTGTCATCAGCTGCATCATCTCTTGAAACCATACTCTATCTGAGTAATCATACATGATGCTCACTCCACAAAGTGATACAAGAGCCATTCTTCTAATCTAGAAGAGCAAATTCTCTGAACCATTTTTTGTCTAGGAAATCTCCGTCCTTTGATTATCCATCTAACTAATAATCATTTCCAATACTGTTGATAGTCTTCAAGGAAACATAAAAAAAAATAGAAAACAATTGTGTCTATCCATAGTAGTACATAACTACAATCCAGTGGTACATTACCACACCAAGTAACACACAAGTACTTGATTAGCAATGTATAGTCATGGACAGTGGAACACATCCACCACAATATTATACATCTACTGTCATACAGTCTTCATAACAATCATCTGATATTAACCTGCACAGAAACATTGTTATGATATAAACTAAATCATCTGGGCCAATCTTTCACTCACATCTATGAGATCTGAAATAATATCTTCTCTCAGAGTAGAAAAATGAGATATATGTACTATTATTCTCAAGAAAGGAAGAATAATTGTCCTGTATTCTGAACCTGGACCATTCTTCCTACACTAATCAAAGTGCACCCTAGAGAGAATGTATAAACCCTAAGGAATGMTTGTCCCTGATTGTTGAGCCTAGACCATTCCCCACCCTGGGCCATTCCTCCTACACTAATCAAAGTGAACCCTGGAGAGAATGTATAAACCCTAAGGAATGACTGTCCAGAMCATTTCCTCTATTAATCATAAGAGGAAAAGGTTGTCCTATATAATCCTCCAAAACAGACCATTCCTCATGTTAACCACAATGAGAAATTGATGTCCGGTGAGATGAGCCAGTCTTCTTGAGTAACCCACAAGAAGAGAGACTTCCCTAGACGACTCCCCATGTTAACCACAATGGGAATTCGTTGTCTATGATACACAAACAATCTGGACCATTTCCCATGTTAACCACAATGGGAAATCGTTGTTTGTCATAAATCTCAATCCACTTTCCAAACAGGAAAGCATCTATCCAAGATGGACTATTTTTTAATCTTAAAAATGAATGTCCTCAATAATATTTTCATTTCTCCCTCCCAACCTAGGAGTCATCTCTTCCTTTTTCAATAAGGAAGTCATCTCCACGATCTCCATCTTGAGTACACAAACTCTTTCATATTTGATAGAATCTTTACCAAAATGTCTTCCTATCTTCTCATCTATGGAGATATGTATTGGAGAACCACTATCTCCTTTCTGGACTTCATCATGGATAATGTAATGCTTGATTTTAAATGTACTTTAGTCTGGAACACTGATTTTCTGTGAAGGCTTCATGTAGATTTGAACAATAGAGTATATCATTGTTGGAAAACTGGAACATATCCATGTGGCACTTCTTCTGCCATCATGAGATATAATCTACTATGTAATCATATTGATGTTATAGTAAATATTCACCATCTTCTATTGTGCATTGGAGGTTCTCCACCAAGTTATCTTCTTCTATCTGCATACAAGGGTCTCTTTCTGGTATGCCTCAAAGTATTGAGATTTATCTTCATATGCTCTTTATTCAATTTCTCTGGAGAACATTCTTTGCATTGATCTGATGTAGAACTCCAACTCATGGATGTTGTGGATGATATAATGACTCATGTAGAGATAAGTCTGGTTTACTGAAACAAGTAATCATCATAGCCTTCTCTCTACATATGGGAGAATCCCTAATTTTGGATCTCGCGATGCTTTCATTCATAAGTCTTCCATACACTGTTCTTCATCACGACTTTCGGTTCCTTTGCTTGATTGCTTTTATTGAATTTATATCTATTTGAAAATCTTGTGATTCTTGATACAATGATTGGTTTTCCGGGCTTCTCTTTCTTTCTTGGAATATTGATGTGTTTCTTTAGTTCTCAGGTCCATGGAGTTTCTTATAGATTCCATGCCCTAAATATTCCATCATAGGATCACGGATGTGGATGTACAACCAGGGATACTTTAGGGATTCTCTTTGAAGAATATGTACTATCTTTCATGGTTTCTATCATGGATATATACTTCATCATCTTCAATGGATCGTAGGATTATCTCTCTCCTAATCCTTGCTTCATGTATGAGTGCATATAATCGGCTTCCTCTGTCTAATAGAGCCCACACTTTCATATGCATCCTTATTGTCTTCTACAATATATATTTGGCTCTCTTGTCTAACAGAGTCGACACTTCCATCTTGTTGTCTTCTACAAAATTTCATAAGTATTTTTCTAATTTCCTCTCGATTGTTAACTTCTTTTTGTCTTTGCTTCTTCTAAGTCTCTTCATGATTGATTCGACTTATCTTGAAATAGCTTCCACATGATTTGTATTTCATCCTTTCATGTGTATTATCTAATGATATCCATTCTTATCTTGTTGTTATTCCATAGGTATAGTTATTCTTGGAACACATTATCTTCCAAGAGATAGATATACAAGATACGTACAGAGACGATGCAAACAAGATATGTACAAGAAATAAGAAAAGTTTTGTTACCTTTAGAAGAAGAAGTCTCTTCCATCCTACTTAGTCTTCTTTGTAGGTTCATTTTCTTCAGCAATTGATGCTTTGTGTTTCTCCTTCCTTTTCTTTAGCTTGGGACAATGATTCTTGTAGTGACCATACTTTCAACATTTGAAGCATTGTACTTCTAAAATGTTTTTCTCTTGATTTGGCTTCCTCCTTGAACCAAGCTTCCTTTTGTTCCTGAAGTTATTGAATCTTACTATGAAGTCTTGATCATCATACTTCTTTTGGGGTTTCTCTTTTGCATTGATCCTTGATTCTTCTTGAGCACAACAAGTCCAAAGTTATTCAAATGTCAAATACTCCTTTCTTGTGTTCATGCTTGTGGCGAATGCATCCCACGTCTTGGGAAGACCATTGAGTACTGTGTTTACCAACTCCTTCTCTGATATGATCTCTTAAATAGCTTGTAGTTGATATCGTAAATGAGAAATTCTCACAAAGTATGATGTTATTTTTTCATCATCATTCATCTTCATGTCACGAAGCTCATTCTTCAGACTTATTACTTGTCCAATGTTTCTGACTAAGAAGAGGTTTGTTAGGGCATCGTACATCTTCTTCGATGAGTCAATATGGGAGATGTAGGGTATCAAGTGGTATTTTATGGATTCCACTATGATACTCATAGCATTAATGTCATTGTCTTTGAACTTCTCCATAGATGCAAAATTTTGTGGTTCCTTCTCTTTCCCTTGTTCAAACTTTGGTTTCACGATCTTTCCTTTCATGATATCCAACACTTTATTCTTGGAAAGGATGAGGTCAATAATTGTCTTCCATGATTTGAAGTTAGAGGCTCCATCTAACTTGTTCTCTGACTTCATAGAATAATTCATGGCTTCTTTGACTTGGTCAAACACTAGATTTGACCACAAACTCAAACTTCATGTCTTGGCTTGTTGAGAGTATAAGGATATGTGTTAGGCTAGAGCGCACTGATATATCCAAAGATCAGGTCAATACATTCACTTAAGGTGCCTCAACAAGAGGATTAGGGTTTTTCCAACTGCTCATGCTAGTAACCCTAGTGACAATGTCTTGGAAGTTGCTTCTGTTAGTAACCCTAGTGGTAGTTCCTCAACGAGCTCAATATCCTAGCGGATATGTTTCCTTCCAGCGTTTAGAATTAATGAAGGAGGTGTGGAACCATAACCTATTAGAATATAAGTGGATGTGCTCATTTTACCATTGACAATACCCTTGTCACCCAACCATAGGCTGAAGCCACCCTCCGAGCACCTTAACCTTGACAGAGAATCATTCCATAAGCAAACCCTAGGCTAGATATCTAAACAAAGGGTAGCACACCTTTCCTCAAGGATAAAACATCAACAAGATCTGATCAGATAGTCCAAACCCTAGCCAAGAGATGGTCTGAGCCAAATGTGATATGCTAGTTGTAGCAGCTGCAATGATAGATCTCCTCCAAACCTGCATAGAAAATAGGCAACTGCAGTGCGCATAAGACTAGGCACTACAATTCTAAGATTGCCTGCCAGAATGAGAACTGGCCTCCTATATTTATACTAATTCTGGCTAACTGCCTAGGCCGACTTCTCATTCTGGGTATCTATCTATTCAGTATATATTATTATTTCTGGCCGACTTCTTCTCTTGGAGGATAATAACCTAATATAAATTATCTTCTTGAGCCGACAAGTCTTATAGGGTTATTGGCCAACTCATTAGGGTTTCTTATTGCTTCCATGAGTATTCTATCCTTGTTAGGTTTACACATGGATAAAAATACCTCCCGAAGCTACCATAATATCAACACCTTCCACCTCCAGACAGATGGCCAAACTGAGGTTTTCAATCGACTGATCGTGCATAGATTGCACCTGTACAATTCCAAGCACCCCCGCACAAGGGATGAGATTATTCCCTATGTACAACATAGCTACAACTGAGCCTTTTATAGCTCAACTAGCCACATCCTCTTTCAGGTGGGGTTGGGATTCCAACCATTGGTCCCCATGGATGTTTCACTACCCCTGGCAGCCACCTCGGTCGACTCATCCCCTACTCCACCTAAAGCTAGTAAATCCACCTGGTTCATTCAGTGGATCAATCACATCTTCCAATATGTTCAGGATATTTTATAGAAGTTCAATGCCAAGTACAAGTAGCACCATGATCAACACCAGGTTCCACATAAGTTTCAGGTGGGAGAAAAAGTTTGGTTTCACTTGTAGAAAGAACGCTTTACAAGGAATCATCAGAAGCTTCTCCCACTCTATTATGGGTTGTAAACCATCACCAAGGTTGTGGGTGATAATTATTTTGAGCTCAACATTCCCCTTTCCTTGGCCTGCACACAGTATTCAACGTGGCTCTCCTTCGACCATATTTCCCACCATTATTGGACACCTCATAGATAACAAAGTAGTTGACATCGACAAAGTTCAACCCTAACTGCATGAAACAAGAATCTACTGATCATATTGTGGACACACAGTTCAAGGTAAATCGACATCAAAGGATCCATCTTTATTGAGTTGTCAAAGCAGGGCATCTCTTGCATAAAGGCAAGTGGCTCACCCGGGGCCAAATTCAACAAAAATTTCCTCATCTGATGGGGGAAATCAACACAATGGAGACCATTGCTTCCTAAGGAGGGAGGATTGATCCAAATGGATCTCAGTGACCTCCCACCTATTCCAACAAGTTCATTTTGGCAGTTTTGCATTTTTTCCTAGTTTTAGAGTCCCCGACTTTCGGGTCCATTTTGAGGCCCTAAACAACGTTTGTAGGGATCTCCACAATTTTTCTATTACCAAAGTTAGATTTTGATGGAAACATGTATATTCTATGGATAGAATTTTCTAATGAGCTATCGTACACCTAAAATGGATATCGTATGGAAAAGTTACAACCCCAGGAAGTCGATGTACTAGCTTACCCCAATGGGGCCCACATGACTTTTGGCACTTCATCTCCTAGGGTTAGGTTTCTAGATGTTTATGGTTTTGGAATTCATGTTTATTGCAAACAATTCCTTCAGGGCCTCATTGTAATCATCTTCTTGTGAATGAGCGCAGTCATCGCATATCTTCTCAGAGATAAGTCGTCACCATTCCAACAAGCTTGTTTTCTGCTGCATTTTACAGTTTCATCTTATTTCCTTATTGAATAGAAACCAATTTTATTGTATCCTTTTTATTCTGTGTTAACGATATTTTAATAATTTGTATTCATTTCATTCTGAAAATAAAATATGGATCATTAATGGGTCTAAAATTAATCTAAATGGTGCTTTAGATCTACGCAATTTTGAATTATGTTTTTCTTTCTTAACTCATCAGAATTCATCTCTTATGGTTCTCTGATTGATGTTATATGTTTTCCTCTTTTTTCCATCTTATCAAAACAAATTAAAATACTGAAATTTCATCACCTACCTTTCCTTTTCTTCCTTGAGAACTCTTGTTGGCACAGGGGCAGACCTAGGGTTCAATGCTTCAACAACACACCAAAAAAACCCTAACTATGGGCCCTTTCGAAAATGCCTGTGAAGCAAAGGAAGTCTCACCCGAGGTAGAGGCAGGGGGATGTAGGACTCAAGTGTCTACAACCAAGATGGGACATAGATCTGTGATTACAACACTTAACAGAGCACTTATCCAACAACATGCATTAAATCATGAGTCTCATTCACATCGCAAATCAAACCCTAAGTACAGAGAAACACGGTAAAAATAAATATCCAATACCTCCAATCACTTAGCACATAACATTATCTCAGATATAGAATTCATTTATATTTAACACCATTAAGCACTAAGCTACAACATCAGATGCATTGATTATAACAACAACACTAAGCATATAAACAACATAAGTCATAAATCACATCACACAAAGCACATCAAGTCACAGGATATATGTGGTTCACCCTAGTGTGGGGCTATGTCCACCAACTTATTATTCTTCTTTATTAGTCTTCAGTATCCTTACATTCATTTTCTCCTATGCACAAAGTCACAGAGCCCAACTCTGTAGAGGACAGGAGATCTGTGCGCAGTGTGCTAGATCCTCCTTCCCAAAATCAGGTCAAGGCACAGAGCCAACTCCTTATTAACACAAAGCCTTACTTTACATAGTCTGTCAACACAAATCACTTACAACTTCTTGGACTAAGCCAACATATTATGCACATAGCCAATCAAGTCTTTTCAATTTTCTTCTTACATCACTTAGCTACTTATTTATACATTTACAAAGATGCCTAAACATGGGTAAACCCATGGGCTAACATTCTTTAACCCGTTACATAAACCCTAAAATCCTTTGTTGGGTCCACAAGCCCACAAAATGAGTGAGATCATGTGATCTCCGCTATTCCTGGGCACTCCATCTTCGACCATCCTGTCGAAGTCCCAAAAGTAGTCAACATGAGAAATGTTTCCTCAAAACTTGGTCAAGGGACAATAGGCCCCCAACACTCACCTATGACTCATCCCAAGTCACTGCAAGACTGAAATTTTTGTTTTACTTTGACTGCAGACTGTGCAAAGCATCCTGTGCTTTCTTCTCTGTCCCTCCCTATCATGTGCATACTGTATTTTCTGTGTCTCGTACCAATTTTCAATTGCAACTCGTACCTAGACCCCTCTTCCTTTTATTTTAATGAGAGCTACGAGGCAACTAATTTTCATAATACAATTTTAACCGGCTCCCATTTACCAAACCTTCTTTCCATTCTCCATTAAGTGTCTTTAACTATGCAACTCCTCCTTTTGTAATATAGGAAACCTCAAATGGCCCTAGATAATGTGTTCTAACCGGGGTCCAAATATGCGTATCCCCTTCGGGATGTATGCGGTGATCAACATGTAATCAAAGTTATGTGGGATACTATCGTGGTTAACTGCTCCAACCCAAGGTGATATGTACTCTGGCAAGACCGACAGGATCTGCTTCACATTAGCTATATCAACGTGGTTCTTTCTTCGCTTCTTAGTTGTGGTCTAACTAGAATGACGTCCAGTCGAAAGGGATGCTTGTAATCCCCCTGTCAATGACACCTGTATTCCTACTGACATAACTCTTTCAGCCATGAGTTCCATGAGAATCTCCTCCACAGACTTTTCTAGCGTGCTATGTTTGCCCAATATTCACACTTGTAACCAAATAGATCGGTTAGGTGAATAGACAAGTGAGGTAATAACACAGATGGAGAGATCTAGAATGCACATCGCGATACAATGGATTATTTGTTATCTCGAATAATCACAGGTGGAAAAACGTGGTCCTGACACAACGTCCGACGAGTTAAATAAGAAAGTGTTGTAATGAATTCCTCCAATGGAAAGGAATGCTTCAATCAATACGAATCAGTCTATTATGGCATGGTCCCAATGGTCCAACGATGGTATTTTCCATCAATAACTGTGTTTCTATCCATTATAGAGAATTGTTATAAAGTTCGGGGCACCTCCAACTATCATATAGCTTCACTTTAGTGAAGTCCCATTCTGCGTGGTTCTGGTATTCCAGCGAGGTTCAAGTTCTATAGATTTTCCTCCTACAAAGTCTTCTTTCTATTTTATGTAGCTGTCTATATTTTTTCTAGATTAGATTTCTTCTTATTGAGCTTCCTGGCTTTATTTCCTGTAATTTGAGCTTCTCTAATAATTTTTGGAATCCTCTTCCCATTTGTACTCTTATTCTCTCCTGGTGAAAGAAGTTCTCACTGCTAATGTGCTCTTACAAATTTTGTGGTTAATGTCCCTTCTGTTAGTATTTTCAGGGTTGTTATACTTATTTATTGCATGGAAAGGTTCTTCAAGTCTTCATTTGTTCTTTCAACTTCGACAACTAATTCTCTGGTCCTCTGTTTCTTTGAATTATCCTCTTGTTCTTCTATTAGTCACTCTATTTTTCTGGCTATGAAGTCCCTTAGTTCTTTATTTTTCTATTTTGTAGCTTCCTCCTCTGCTTTCCTTTTGATCTGATCCTTCTCAATCCAGGTCTTTCCTAACAAAAGTGGAAAAGGGGCATTGTTCTCAATAAACTTAATAACTTCAAAGTCTTCTTCATTTCATGTTTCATGAGGAATCATAGGTATGTTATTAACTCTCCCGCATAATGTTATCATCTTTCCTTTAAACAAGCGTATCCTTCCCAATGAAGGTATCATAGTAGGCTTTCCCAAAATTTCCCAAGTGCTTTCTAGCATAATGTTCACATGTGTTTATTCATCCAATACATAGTCTATGTCGAAGTCTTCTATTCTTGTGACTATGCATTATTTTTCTTTCAAGATCTATGACAAGCTGACATCCTTGTGGTCATCCATTGCTTCTTTTAACTGTACTAACATAGTCTCTGACTCTTTCTTTGATTCTTTATCTTTATGATTTTCTAACATATCCTTAGTCTCTTGAACTTATTCATAGTTTTCTTGTCTCATGTTCATCTTTTCAACTTTAGAAATCATCCTTGGGAAATCCTCAATCTCATGACCAATAGCTTTACAATAAATACAAATAGGACCTATATCAGGGCATTCCTTAGTTAGATGTCTCGATATTTTTCAATTATAACACAATGTTATTCCTCTCTTTCTTTTAAACAATCCCCAAACTTTCATGTACTGTGCATTGGGATCACATTGTTGGATCTACAATCTGCAAAATTTCTTTCTAGGTTCCTGCATCCACTTATTAGTCCAAAAATTATTTCTATGCATAGGAATAACATATTTTTCTCTATTTCTGCTAAATTTATTTAGATCAACTCTTTCTTCTAACTGTGCCCTAGTTTTCAGAATAGGACAAAATATATCAAACATAACTAGAACCATACTTTCGAAGAAAAAATTTCCACTTATCTTACCTTTACCAGAGAAAAAATATTTGAGATCTTGCCTCTTTTCTTTAGATCTGGTTTCTTTCTTAGCATAGAGCTTCGCAAGTCAAGTAGAATATTGTGCACTACAACAACAGATCTATGCACAGATATTTTTCTTTTCTTTAGTTCCCAACAATCATAGTTTCAGGTCCCAGCAACAGAACCATTTGTTGGCACATGGGCAGACCCAGGGTTCAACGCTTCAAAAATGCACCAACAAAACCCTAACTACTGGCCCTTTCAACAACACATGTGATGCATATGAAGTCTCACTCGAGGTATAGGTAGGGGGGTTGTAGGACTCAGGTGTCTACAACCAAGCCATGACACAGATCTGTGATTACAACACTTAACAGAGCACTTAGCCAACAACATGCATTAATTCATGAGTCTCATTCACATCACAGATCAAACCCTAAGTACAGAGAAACACAGTAACAATAAAGATCCAATACCTCCAATCACTTAGCACGTAGCATTAGCTCATATATAGCATTCATTTATCTTTAACACCATTACGCACTAAGCTACAACATCAGATGCATTCATTATAACAACAACACTAAGCATATAAACAACATAAGTCATAAATCACATTGCACAAAGAACATCAAGACACAGGATATACATGGTTCACCCCATTATGGGTCCACATCCACCAACTTCTTATTATTCTGTATTAGTCTTCAGTCTCCTTATATTCATCTACTCCTCTGCACAAATCCATAGATCCCAACTCTGCAGAGGACAGGAGATCTGTGCATAGCGTGCTAGATCCTCCTTCCCAAAATAAAGTCAAGGCATAGAGACAACTCCTTATTAACACAAAGCCTTACTTTACACAACCTATCTACAAAAATCACTTACAACTTCTTGTACTAAACCAACATATTATGCACATAGCTAATCAAGTCTTTTTGATCTTCTTCTTACATCGCTTAGCTAATTATTTATACATTTAAAAAGAGGCGTAAACATGGGTAAACCCATGGGCCGATATCCCTTAACCCGTTACGTAAACCCTAAAATCATTTGTTGGGTCCACAAGCCCACAAAATGAGTGAGATCCCACGATATTTTCTTTGCCTAGGTGCTCCATCTTTGACCAGCCATTCGAAGTCCCAAAAGTGGTCAACACGACCAATGTTTCCTCAAAACTTGCTCGAGGTCCAAAAAATATACCTACCAAAACATTATTTCAACTATTTTCAGAGTTGACTCCATTGCCCATTAGGTTCCTTTCCTTCTTTACAGCAAACTCCATAAATCTTTCATCAAATAAAAACCTGGCCATTAAACCTTTCGAGAAGATCTATCTTCCAAGAGACCAAGTGACAAGAGAGATCCCTATCTTGTCTGAAAGGGCTAGTTTTCAGTTTTGAATTAGTTTTGTGGTTACCTTTGTAAGTTGTTCCTTTATCCAAGGAAATTTACTTAGTGCTAACAGAGCTCATTGAAATTTGGTAGGTGTACCAATTTGGAAGCTAGATTCTATGGTCCATTTGAAATATTGGATAGAATAGGACCAATTTAATACATGCTTGCAGTGTCTTCTTTCATAAATGTGCATAATGTATTTCATGTATATTTGCTAAAAATCTATGTGCATGATCCTAACCATTCCATTTATTGGATTTTGATTTAGGTGGAGATAAGAGAATACTTCCAAGTACAACGAGTATGTATGTTGGATTACTGAGAGGGGGGGTGAATCAGTAATAGAGAAATTTAATCCTTTTTAACCATATAATACAAGTGTTATATAAATGTAGCATTATCATCTAATAAATTCAGATTATATAAGCAATGAACAAATGAACAATCATACACATACACAGTACACCAGTGTTTTACATGGAAACCCAAAGCGGAAGAAAACCATGGAATGATTTTTCTTATATGTCTTTGCCCCATCCAACCGCCCTGACGATTAAGTAGAATGATGGAACCACTGTCACACTATCACTTTGAGATATACTACTGTAAACATGTACCAATAAACCTACACCAAACAACATGTACCAATAAACTTGAACCATTCATCAACCATGCATCAACTTGTACCTCAAACTGTAATCAACCTGTACCATAAACAAGTGCATCAACCATGCACCAACCTATACTAAATAGCCTGTTATCAACTTGTACCATAAACAAGTGCATCCAATCATGTACCAAGTATGTACCAATCATGTATCAACTACTTATCAATATGTACCAACATCATCAACTGTACACCTCATGTATGTGCCAACTCATCAACTACTTGTCTCAACCATGTACCCAACATGTACCTCAAAAAAAATCCCTCATCAATTTCATCATCCAAATCTGATTTGTAACTCTATAATAGACCTGGTGTATATGATAATATACCTACAAAACTTCCTTAACTTTAACAACAAGAGACTATCATTTTCATCAAACTTTTCTTTAGTCTCACATGACTAGTTTTGTATTAGTCAACAACCCTAACTTGAAATAATCATAACTATGTACATGTAATGAATAAAGATATGAAAATAGTACACAATGTTATTTAGTGTGTTTTATGAAATTCCTCCAGGAGTCACTACTTGGAACCTCTCAGAAAAGGAGTTATAGAAAAAATGGCATACCTTGTTGAATTTCGGCTTATTCTAGAGAGCAAACTTGTAGAGCGTGCCCCACATGAAATATTTTTTGTATGGATCTAAAAATTTTACACAAAACACTGAAGACTGTACTCTAACCAATAGTTTTGGTCTTACTTAATTTGGATCTGTTATGAATAAGTTATGACATTTTTACCTAAAACACTTGTTTTAGACTAGTTTAAGGACTAGCCACAAACCCTATTTTCCACGTAGTGTAAATCCAAAACTACAATGACTCACAAGATGAAAATCATACCATAGCTACTTGGATATGTTTTCTCAATGGCCTATAAATTTCACGGTCTGAATCAGTCTATAAAAAAAATTATTGTGAAAATGGTGAGATGACCTGTAAATAACATACCTTACAAAGAATCATCAAAAAAAATTATCCTCCCTTGAGTTTCGGCCTTGCTTACTTCACCTTCTCTCTGAAATTAGGCTTAGATATACTTTGGTTATCTCATTCACCTTTAGATATTCAATATTCTCAAGTGTGATATAAAATGAGAGATCCTTGCCTCTTATTTATACTTTCATGTAACTTCCTCAAGGGGTTACCTTTTAACCATCTTAACCCACTTTCCTTATTTTAGGGTTAACCAACTTCAAACCACTTGTCCAATTAGTAATTTATCCATTAACTTTATTATTCAAATAATTTATTTTGTATCCACTTTGACTTATAGTAAACTCATCACTTCACTTTACCTCAAGGGGTTACCTTCTAACCATCTTAAACCACTTTCCTTATTTTAGGGCTAACCCACTTCTAACCACTTGTCAACATAGTAATTTCTCCATTAAATTTATTATTTAAATAAGTTCTTTTGTATTCACTTTGAATTATAGTATACTCATCACATCACTTTATTATTTACCTTCTAAAAATATCTTAAACCACTTTGACTACTTTGACCTTTTGGGGCTTCTAGATGACTCATGAGGGTTCTCCAACTTCACTTGGCCATAACTCTCTAACCGTGAGGAGTTATGTGGCGTTCCACATACCACTGGAAATGTCATGACATGTAATATACATATAGAATAGTATTACCTGAAAATATATCAGAAATCATACCGTTATCAATAAAACAAACTTGGGTCCATTACCCAAACCTGGGTTCTCCAACTTCCTTCAAGGTTTGACATCAATGACAACCAACCTTAATCAACAATGTATACTAGACAAGAAGGTCATGACGCTTTGAAAAAAATCTATAAGGAAGATAAAGGTCTAGTGGACATGTTGCATCCCTGAAGAAACAACATGGGAGATAGAAGATGCAATATGGGAGGCATACCGGCAATTATTTTTGAATTTTTGATGCAAATTATGCATATATGTACACCTGCATGGTGATATGCTCTGAAGATAATGCCAAAATAAGGAGAAGGGGAATGTAATGCCCTTATTTTTTGTCACCATATTTATAAAAAAAATTGTTTGATTAAAGGTTAGAGAGCCTAGCATTGTAATTATTTGAATATTAATAATAAAAATACATCATTGGCTATGAACAAATAAATACAGAGTCTTAGGGGAATATGATTCCACAAGAGAGGAGGCTAAAGGGGATAAGCCAATTTATTATATTTTACTAACCCATCTTGGAATTCGTTGGAAAAATTGGTTGCATTATCTTCTTGGGGATCCATGATCTATATGGATATTGATGGCCACCCACCTTTTCCAACTAGCTCAAAACAATTTTCTGACAATTTTGGCAATTTACTATTTTTAGCAGTTTTAACTTCCAGGGCCATTTTGAGGGCCGAAATGAAGGTTTTCCAGGATCTAGATTCTCAATGATAGCTAAAGACATGATTGAACCCCAAAAATGAATTTCATTGAATATACCTTTCCAACAGGCTATCACACGCCTAAAACGGAGACCGTATGCAAAAGTTCCGACCTCGGGAAGTTGATGTACTAACTTACCCAAACAGGGCCCACATGATTGTTGGAGATTCATCTCCTAAGGTTAGGTTTTTGGATGTATAGGGTTTTTTCATTCTTGATTATTGTAAAAAGGCCTTCAAAGCCTCATTGTAATCATCTTCTTGTGAATGAGCATAGTCGTCACATCTCTTCTCAGAGATAAGCCACCACCATTCCAGCAAGCTTGTTTCCGCTACATTTTACAGTTTCATCTTATTTCCTTATTGAATAGAAAACTAGTTTTACTGTATCTCTATTGATTTGAGTTAAGAGCCTGTTAATAATATATAATCATGTTAGAACAAGAGAAATATCAAAACCACATCCAGGGTCTCTGCGGTCGACCTCTCCACACAACAGAAGCAAGTAGATAAGGTCGTGGAAGAATACTCAGATATCTTCTCCTCACCTACCGGGGTACCTCTGTACTGCCAGGTCAAGCACCCCATCGATCTGACCCCCAAAGCACCTTTCCCCAATGGGCTAGTCTATCATCGCTCTCTATTAGAGAATGAGGATATCAAGTGAAAGATCCAAGAACTTCTCCACAAGGGGCAGATTCGTCCCATGGCATAACCTTGCGGGAGCCCAATCATGCTGGTATAGAAGAAAGATGGAACCTGGCGACTCTACATTGATTACTGATATCTGAGTAAAATCACAGTTAGAAATTGGTACCCAATTCCCCGCATTGACGACCTCCTTTATCAACTCATGGGAAGGGAAATAATTCAATAAGATTGATCTGAAATCTGGCTACCACCAGGTCCTAATAGAACAAACAAATGTATGGAAAACTGCCTTCAAGTCAAAGGAAGGCCATTTTGAATGGTTGTTCATGCCCTTTGGTTTGACACATGCATCAACCACTTTCATGAGGATGATGGACAATATCCTGTGACCATTCATCAATACTTTTGTAGTGGTATATCTGGATGACATTCTCATTTACAACAAGACTTGGGTCAAACACTTGTAGTATATTCAGCAGGTTCTGCACACCCTGTGGCAACACAAGCTATATGCCAACTTGGAAAAATGATCCTTCGGCATGGACAGGGTCCATTACCTGGGTTACATAATTGATAAACATGGCATACATGTGGATCCAGCCAAGATCCAAGTCATCTGTGACTGGCCAGCCCAAACCACACTCACTGAGCTTCAGAGATTCTTCGAACTTGCCAATTTCTATCGCAGGTTCGTGTTGGGATTATTCCATATTGCATGGGCCCTTGGCGAAATAACTAGGGGTGGTGGTAAGCCTAAATTTGTGTGGGTCCGGTCCCAACAACAAGCGTTCAAAAATTTGAGGTAGCGCTTGTGCTCAACCCCAGTACTTTCACTACCAGACCTACAACAACTCTTTGAGATCATGACAGATGCTTTAGACTATGTGATGGGCATCGTTCTCACTCAGCACGACCACCTTGTGGCCTATCATAGTGAGACACTATCAGATGTTTTTCGCAAGTACCCTACTTATGAAAAAGAAATGTACTCCATCGTACAAGCCTGTGGTCAGTGGAGACATTACATTCTTGGGAAGGAGACAGTCATCCACACTGATCATAAGCCACTACAGTTCATGTAGACACAAGGAAAATTGCAGAATGATCACCATCAAAAGTGATCCACATACTTGCAACAATTCCACCTCAACATCAAGTATAAAACAGGAAGCACCAATCACATCATTGATTTCCTCAGCAGACCACCAGTCGTGACACTCATGACTGTGCTAGAATTCTGTGGACATGAGACCTCTATATGGCCCCAACTCTATGAGATAGACTCAGACTTCGCCACCACCTACCCAATTTTGGATGCAAACACAATTTTCGATAATTTCCATCATTAGTATGGCTTGTTGTGTCGTCTGGACCATATATGTGTTCCATCAAGTAAGTGATCAAAGATGATCTGGGAAGCCCACTACATTCGAGTGGCAAGACACTTTGGATTTGAAAATACAATGGCGATGATACAAAAACATTCCTACTGATCGAAACTTTGACAAGAGGTCAGCAAGTATATCAAGTCATGCACTACCTGTGCTATTTCCAAATCGACCACTAAGAAACAGGGCATGTACACCCCTCTTCCTACTCTTGACATGCCATGCGAATCCATATCAATGGAATACATGTCGGGACTCCCATCCACCAAGCGAGGAAATAACTTTGTTTTTGTGGTTGTTGATCACGTTTCTAAGATGGCGATTCTAGTTGCCTACAAGAAGAACATCACAGAAGAGGCCACTGCCAAGCTCTTCTTTGAACGAGTCTGGGTACATTTTGTAATCCCACAAACCATTTTCTTATATTGGGACAGTCGGTTTCTCAAGACATTATAGTCGAGCATCTGGTCAGTGCTGGACACCAAGCTCACCAAATCCACAACCTTCTACCCCCAGAAAAATGGCCAAATTGAGGTTGTAAATCAAATTATTGTGCATATCCTTCGCATGTATAATTAAAATCACCCTCGCACACGGGATGAGAGACTTCCCTATGTCTAGCATATCTAAAACTGAACCCTTCATAGCTCAACTGACCACAACCCCTTTCAGGTGGGGTTGGGATTCCAACCATTGGGTCCCATAGATGTTGCACTTCCCCTTGCGGTCCCCTCGACCAACTCATCTCCTACTCCAACTGAAGCTGACAAAGCCACCCGGTTCATTAAGAGGATCCAACACATCTGCCAATAGGTTCAGGATATTCTACAGAAGTCTAATGACAAGTACAAGCAGCGCCATGATCAACATCGGGTGCCACATAAGTTTTCAGGTGGGCGACAAAGTTTGGTTGCACTTGTAGAAAGAATGCCTTACATGACCCCATCAGAAGCTTCTCTCACTCTCTTATGGGTCGTACACCATCACCAAGGCCATGGGGGGTAATTATTTTGAGATCAACATTCCTCCTTTCCTTGGCTTCCACCCAGTGTTCAACGTGGATCTCCTTCACCCTTAGTTCCCAGCATTATTAGACACCTTAGACATAGCAGAGCAACTAAAACCAATAGATCTCAGCCCTGACTACATACAACAAACATCCAACAATCATATTGTGGACACATAGATCAAGGGCACTTGACAGCAAAGGATCCATATTTATCGAGTCATCAAAGCAAGGCAGCTCCTGTACTAAGGCAAGTGGCTCACCCAGGGCCAAATTCAACAGAAATTTCCTCATCTGATGGGGGAAATCAATGAAATGGATACCATTGCTTCCTAAGGAGGGAGGATTAATCTAGGTGTATATCAGTGACCACCCACCTTTTCAAACTAGCTCAAAAATGTTTTCTGACAATTTTGGCAATTTACTATTTTTAGCAGTTTTAACTTTCGGGGCCATTTTGAGGGCCTAAATGAAGATTTTTCAGGATTGATATTCTTCATGATAGATGAATGAATGAATGAGCCCCCAAAATTAATCTACTCAACGATACCTTTCCAATGGGCTATCACATGCCTAAAATAGAGTTCGTATGGAAAAGTTATGACCCGAGAAGTTGATGTACTAACTTACCCAACAGGGTCCACATGACTGTTGGCGCTTCATCTCCTAGGGTTAGGTTTTTGGATGTATAGGGTTTTTGGAATTATTGTTTATCATAAAAAGGCCTTCAGAGCCTCATTTTAATCATCTTATTKCCAATGAGTGAAACCATCACATCTCTTCTCGAAGATAAGCCGCCACCATTCCAACAAGCTTATTTCTGCTGCATTTTATAGTTTCATCTTATTTCCTTATTGAATAGAAAACCAGGTTTACTGTATCTCAATTATTTTATGTTATGAACTTGTTAATAATTTGTATTCATTTCATTCTACTCATAAAATCTAGATCATTGGTATCAGAGCGATCTGCTCCTTATCGTCTTAATGCATGTCCCCAACGAGGTCGGAGTACAAAGAGTTGGGTCTCTAGATTTTTTCTCTTGAGGATAAAATCTCTCGCATGCCCAAGAGACCTCTCATGGCAGGATAAAGTAAATATGATGGGATAGGAGATCATTTCAAGCTATTGATTGAGGAAGTCCTCATGCAACAAAGGAACGAGATGATGTATAGTTCACATAAATCCTTCGGCGGCTACCAACAATCAACGCATCTTCTTCAAGCGGAGGCGCCACCCCCTTCAAGGTACAAATCAACTTTGATATTCCTATATTTGAAGGTTATATAGATGCAGATGTTGTAGAAAAGTGGTTGAATCTACTAGAAGGGTATTTTTTTTCCATAACTTTTTGAATAGAGAAAAGATTACTTTTGTGCTCCTCAAAGTCGTTCCCCATGTCAAATATTGGTGGGAAACTTTCTGTGAGCAAAAGGAAACAGAGGAACCCTCATTATTTACAATCACAACCACCCATAAATCCTTCAGGGATGCTATTAAGGAACAATACTACCCTATTGGAAGTTATGATGACTTGTATACCAAATGGACCACACTGCGGCAAGAAAGAGACCAAGCAGTGCCAGATTTCACAAATATCTTTCATACCTTGCGCACCAAGTTGGGTATCAAATATTCAGAGCGACATATGGTTCTCAAGTATCATGGTGCTCTACATAGATACATCTAGACCGAAATGGAATTTTTGGACATCTCATCGAGCAGAATCTCAAACAAAAGATGTGGAAATTTGGGCCTGGGAACCCCTCACAACAAAATCTAGGAAAGGGTGGCCCCAACCCATAGAACAAAGGAAAAAGAAAATATGGATAGTATCAGGACAACCCTTCCA
>JZKD02S1180752.1:0-11059 GCA_000966675.3 Picea glauca | reverse complement strand
TTATATGTACCTGGTTTAGAAAAGAATCTTGTATCAATATCATGTTTAGAAGACAAAGGGAACAAAATAGCCTTCATGGATGGAAAGGTGTTATCATGGCATAAGAATTCCAGTAGAGAAGATGCTAGGGTTATCAGAAGACGTGAAGAAAATCTATATAGACTACTAGAACGAAATGAAGAAGCTCTAATACGTGACGAAGTCAACCCTAATGAACTTTGGCATAGAAGATACGCTCATATCAATTATCAAGCATTACCTTTCCTCAGAAAAATGGTTGAAGGAATACCAGAATTGAAATCCACACACGAAGGAATTTGCAAAGGATGTGCCCTTGGGAAGAATATCAAGAAACCATTCCCAAACAACAACAACAGATCTAAGGAAACCCTAGATCTAATACACTCAGATGTTTGTGGACCAATGCCAGTCAGATCTCTTTACTGCGTAACCTTCATAGATGACTATTCAAGAAAGATGTGGCTGTACCTACTGAAATCAAAAGACGAAGTATTCAACAAGTTCCAAGAATTCAAGGAAGAAATAGAAAACCTTACAAACAAGAAGATCAAGACATTAAGAACAAATAATGGAGGAGAATACACCTCAAAGGAGTTTGTTGCATTCTGCAAATCGACAGGGATTAGGAGGGAGCTAACTGTTCCTCATAATCCTCAACAAAACAGTGTAGCGGAAAGAAAGAACAGATCTATCGAAGAAACGGTAAAAGCTTTATTGAATGATCAAGATCTATCCATGTTCTTATGGGGAGAAGCAGTAATGACGACAATATATGTACAGAACATAAGCCCTCATCGTATATTGAAGGACATGACACCAGAAGAAGCATTCTTAGGTAAGAAACCTAACGTAGAAAATCTAAGAATATTTGGATGTCCAGTTTACTCTCATATTCCCAAAGATAAAAGGAATAAACTAGAACCCTTAGGAAAGAAGGGGATATTTGTGGGATATAGTGATTCATCCAAAGCCTATAGATTATATATTCCAGAACAACACAAAATAGAAGTAAGCAGAGACGTAACGTTCAATGAAAGGATGGCCTTCAGAAAATCTATTGAAGAAACTATAGAAGAAGAAGAAATTGAAGAACCAAATGAAGAAAACATAGAAAGCGAAAATAACGAAAAGGATCAACCTGATCATCCTATGGAGCCATGTGAGAACATTGATCCAAATATCATACCAAAGAATAAGAAACGACCAGTTTGGCTTGAAGCCACATTACAAGATGCAGAAAGAATCAAGGTTCCAGAAGGAGCATCTAGGAAGAGTAAAAGACCAAAAAGATTCTCAAGTTATGCAGCATACATGACAAAGCTTCTAGATGAAGAAGCTACTACATTCGAAGAAGTAGTCCAAAAGAGACAATGTAAGGAAGCTATGGCGGAAGAACATATCGGTCCATTATGAAAAATGAAGTTAGGGAAATTGTACACAGACCTAAAGAAAAATCAGTGGTAACCTCAAAATGGGTATACAAGATCAAACATGCAACAGACGAAAGCGTGGATAAATACAAGGCAAGATTTGTGGCCAGAGGGTTCTCCCAGAAGGAGGGAGAAGATTATGACGAAACCTTTGCTCCGGTGGCAAGGTATACCTCCATCAGAGCTATCATATCTCTTGCCACTTCCATGGGATGGAATCTACACCAGATGGATGTTAAGACAACCTTTCTCAACAAAGCTATTGAAGAAGAAGTGTATATTGAACAACCTCAAGGATTCTAGGTACATTCCAGAGACACTCACGTTTGCAGATTGAAGAAAGCTCTATATGGACTCAAGCAAGCTCCAAGGGCTTGGTACGCCATAATGGACAGCTATCTAACAAGACTTGGTTTCTCCAAGAGTCATGCAGATCCAAACCTCTATTACAAAGTCGTGGATAACGCAACTGTGATTCTACTATTATATGTTGATGATCTATTTATAACAGGTGAAGAATCTCTAATCATCCAGTGCAAGAAGGAATTAGCCTCTGAATTTGATATGAAAGATCTAGGTCTCATNACTGCCTAACAAAAAATCCATATGATTCAAGGAAGAGTGATGGAAGTTACTCAACGACTTCAACTAGTGAAAGATAAGGCATGCCAATTATTCACTGAGGTTGAAAGCTGAGGAGAAGAGATAGAACAAGTTGTCATCACAATAGAACAGTGCCTAGAAGGGCCTGTGAACGACGTAGTGATCCAAGTGTTCATCGGGTAATAGGTTGTCTCACAGCAGCAGGCCGAAGCAGCTCGATCCAAGCTCGAGGCCTTTGAAGAAGAACTAATCATATCAAAGTGACTCGGGATGATTCACAGGTGAGTGTTGGGGGCCTATTGGAACTTTACCAAGTTTTGGGAGATTCTTGGATATAATGACCTATTTTGGGACTTCAAAAACCTGTCGAAAGAGGAGTGCAATATGAAGAGGAGATCAAGGGATCTCGGCCCACTTTTGGGTCCTTTTTTGGGTTTTTGGATTATGCAATAGAATGGGATGTTAGCCCATGGGTTTACCCATGCTTAGGCCTATTTTGTATGTATAAATAGAAGGCTAGGCAATGTAAGAAGTAGTTGAAAAGGAATCTATGTGATGTATGCTAAGTGAAAGTAGGGTCTTGCAAGTACTTTGTGCATGACTGTGAGAGACTTACAGAGCTAAGTGCAAGTGGTTGTAACATAAGGTGGAAGGCTTTGTGCTGTAATGCAAGGAAGAAGAATCTAGAAAGTTACGCATATCTTTTGTTCTATGCGGAGTAGGGTTTTGATGGCTCTATGCTTGTAATCGATTGACTAAAGATAATAAAGAAGAATATTTGGTGGACGTAGCCCCAGGGTGGGGGTGAACCACGTAAACACCGTGTCGTCTTGCTTTGTGCTTGTCTGGATGTGTTTATATCTTCTTTTGCTAAGTGATTAGAGATGATTAGATAGATGCACTTATGCTTAGTGATTATGATGTATAATAATGTTATATCTGATATATATGGATGTGATGAGTGCTATATCTGCTATATCTGACCTATCTATTGATGCTAAGTGCTTAAATGCATTATATCAGTGTGAATGTTGTGAAGCCCTGTTTTATCAACGAAGTGATTATTAATTGTATATTGAGGAACTGACGGTGCTAAGTCCTTTATTAAGTATTATAATCACATATCCGTGTCTCAGCTAAGGTTGCAAACACTTGAGTCTTTCAACCACCCCTGCCTCTACCTCGGGTGAGACTTCATCTGCTTCACAGGTGTTGCCGAAAGGGCTGGTAGTTAGGGATTTGTTGGTGCATTGTTGTAGTTTTAAACCCCAGGTCTACCCATGTGCTAACAGTGGCCACCCAACTTTTCCAACTGGCTCAAAACAGTTTTCTGACAATTTTGGCAATTTACTATTTTTAGCAGTTTTAACTTTCGGGGCCATTTTGAGGGCCTAAATGAAGGTTTTCCGGGATCAATATTCTCAATAATAGTTGAAGTAATGATTGATCCCCCAAAATAAATATCCTCGATGATACCTTTCCAATGAGCTATCACATGCCTAAAATGGAGATCATATGCAAAAGTTACGACCCCAAGAAGTTGATGTACTAACTTACGCAGATGGGGCCCACATGACTGTTGGCACTTCAACTCCTAGGTTTAGATTTTTGGATGTCTAGTGTTTTTTTCATTCCTGTTTATTGTAAAAATTCCTTTAGAGCCTCATTTTAATCATCTTCTTGCGAATGAGCACAGCTGTGACATCTCTTCTCAGAGATAAGCTGCCACCATTCCAGCAAGCTTGTTTCCGCTGCATTTTACAGTTTCAACTTATTTCCTTATTTAATAGAAAACCAGTTTTACTATATATTTGTTATTTTGTGTTAAGAACCTGTTAATAATATGTATTCATTTCATTATGCTCATAAAATCTAGATCAATCCATGTGGTTCCTTGTGGGAATTCATATTTTAACCATACTTTTTGGTTGTTTGATCATCCTTGTTCATTATAGCTCATTTTGGCTCTTGCTTTTTTCCATGAGAATGAAATTCTATAGGTAGAGAACCATTGATAGTTGTATGTAGGTATCTACTATTTATTCCAACAAGAAATTAATGATTTCATGCATGAGAATGATGGCATCTTTGAACGAACTATCCACAACTAAGAATCCTCGAAGATTGCAACATTGATATTTTATGGCCAGTAGCATTGGATCCTTGGAAATAAGTGGAATATCCTAAGGGATTGCATTGTGTAGAAGCAGATTCATTTCTTTGTGTTGTGAATTATAAGGGGGAAAGAGAGTTGGTAATATGTAAATTGTTGTGTCGTCGAGAAAATTATAAGAGCTTGATATTTTACTAGTGTTAGAAACTTAGACCCAACCTATGTTGGAGAAATTTTTATTTTTGGCACACTAGTTCAGTGGGAGTTAACTGACTAGTTCTATTTTAGAGTTTCCACTTTAGATCATCACTAATTATGTTATTTTGCATGCATTCATTCTTCTATCATATGACTATATTCCACTCATTCATTGTATCATATTGATCATATTGATCATCATCTATGTACCAATCATCATCTCATTAGAGTAGTGTGAATATATTTTCTCCTTCTTCCATATTGTATCTCTCTTCCTTTCTTGATAAGATTTTTTTGTACTTTCTTTAGCTATATCTCATGTGCATTTTTTGATGAAACATTGACATGGTATCAGAGCTACGTTGCTTGGAGAATTATAGACAAGCCAAAGAATAAGGAAAATCAGAGTTTCGACGAGCAAAATTCATGGTTGTACCTTTGGGCAGTGATATATACCAAAATATTAAATTTTTGAGGAAATGGGTTGTGATAGAAGTAAATTGACCCATTCTGTAAGTGTTTTTTCAACCATTTGGAAAATGTCTTCACCGTTTACTCAGAAAGTAAGCTGGAAGATCTCTTCCTAAAACTACTACCAATCTATGGTTGTACCTTTAGTAAGTTATTTCTCCAAAAATATTAATGTTTTGAGGAAACGACTCTCAAGAGAAGTAAATAGACCCATTATGCAAGTGGGTTTTTAATTGTTTGGATAAATTCCTCGTCGTTTCCTTAGAAACTAAGTCGGAAGATCATCTCCTGAAACTTATATGAATTTTCACTTAAAGTGTCCTTTCTGCAGTGATTTCTCAGTTTTTCACTTGCAAATTAAGAGTAAACATTTAGGGGTTCTCAGAAACATTAGGAGAGATGGATATGAAACCTATTATATAGTCAAACTTGGTGTTAATCCTCACACCATACAATTATTTTTATTGGAATCCCAAGGAAGAATTCCAACTCAGAAGGAAAGGACTATACAACTTGACGATGGGGACAGAAACAAAACCTACATCAACAATTGAGAAGATGAGATGGGAGAGCTGAAAGGATGAAGCCACATGACTTATTCTTGAATTGATTTCAGTTGATCTATGGTTTCATTTTTTCACATGCAAGACTTGAAACGAGATCTAGACCACCTTGGAAAGTCTATTTGGAAATCATGATCAGATGAGGGGTCTTATGCTTGAGTTAGAGTTGAATAATTTGGATCCTAAATTTTTTGATAATATAAATATTTATTTACTAAGTTTAAATATTTGATATTGAGCTTATAATATTTTTGTATTGATAAGTCTAAACAAGTGGACCAACTTATTCTAACAATATTGGCCAAGCTAAGACCATAATATGTTGTCTATGTTTCCACTTTCCATTTAAGAGGTATCTTATGGGAACAAATTGGAAGATTCCTGCCATGCATAAATTCGTTGATTCTCTCACACGTGAGCAGGAAAAACTCATTCATATGGGCCTAATCAAGGATCCTAAAGCACATGCACTCACCATGCATGATGGGAAATGATCATCCAAATAGAACGAGAAGGAGAAATATAACGAAAACGAGGGATATTCCAAACCCTTCAACGATTCTTCAGGTTCCAAAGACTCTTCAGATTCCACGAATAAGAAGAAGGGAAAGCATTTCACTTACTACAATAAACTAAATCATGAAGAATCCACATGCATGAAGAAACATATCAATCTTATAGCACAAGAACTTCAGCAGAACAACCTTAGAATTTCATTCCAGAGGGATTTGAGAAGAAGAAGGAAGAAGATCCTTCTCCTAAGAAAGGTAATAATCATGCTCTTGTTGCAATTAATTCCTCATTTGATTCATGGATTATAGACTCTGGTGCATCCCATCATATGGCAACGAAAGAGGAATTTTTCTCTTCTTTGAGTTCATTTTCAAGACCACCTATTCTCATGGGGGATGATGCTCCAATACGAGTAGCAAGAGAGGGGAGAGTGGAACTCCATAATGGAAGTTTTGAGAATGGTTTACAAGTTCCAAATATTTCTATGAATCTTCTCTCATTTTATCAGATCACTCAGAAAGGTAAAAAGGTTGAATTTACATCAGATTCAGTTTCAGTAATTGACATGCATGAAAATTTCATTATTGCAATTGGTGAGGTGGACCACAATTCAAGGTTGTATAAATTCACTAATTTTTCTGCTGATGACTCCTCTTTTCTACTTACACATAAAGAGAGTACTTTGCATGTGCCTCTAGTGCAACATGCATATACTCTTGTGCTTCCATCAGTTACATACATCAGAGATGATTCCAGACACTCAGATTATGTACATGAAAATAAGAAGGTAGTATAGCCAAATAAGAAGCCAACATCGAACCTTCATCAGATTCCCAAGAGGGAACAATTCACACTTCAGGAAACAAGTGTTCTTGCAAGAAATCCATTGGATTTGAGGAGGACTCAGTCTCATCATGAGGAGCCTTCTCATGTACCTTCATATTTTGAACCTGCGATGCCCATGCATTGTTATATGGTTCAATATTATAATCCACAGATCTATAGTGAGGTTGTGGGAACTCCATTATGGAAAGAAGCCATGTAGAAGGAGTATGACTCACTCCTAAAGAATCATACTTGGAATATGGTTCCACTTCCACTAGAAAGGAATATTTCCAGGTGCATATGTGTCCACGGGATCAAGAGGTACAAGGCTAAACAGGTTGCCAAAGGAATTCATCATATCCATAAATATTTCTACATCTTCACAAAGACTCGAAAAAGTTTCAGACTTTGTGGGATCATCTTGTAGTGAAGAACACAGTTTCCTAGCAGCTTCCTTTTTCTTCTTTTGATGCATTAACTTTTGAGGGGGGGTTTTGTTCCCACATGGTTTTCTCTCCTTCCTCATTTTTATTCAATGTTAATTAGTTTCATTGTAAATGAGTACCTAATATGGCCTGGTATTCGAGACTCATATTTTACTCCATAGTGATGTTTAGGGGGGGTTTTGGATAAATTTTTATTTTCAACACACTAGTTCAATGGGAGTTAGTTGACTAGTTCTATTTTAGACTTTCTATTTTAGATCATCACTAATTATGATATTATGCATGCATGTGTTTTGTTATTATGGAATGTTATGTCCTATATATGAGTGTGTTCCACTAATTCATTTTATCATATTGATCATATTGATCATATTGATAATCATCTATGTATCAAGCATCAACTCATTAGAGTAGTGTGAATATGTTTTCTCATTCTTCCATATTTAATGTTTATTCCTTTCTTGATAAGCTTTGTTTGTACTTTCTTTAGATTTATCTCATGTGCGGGTTTCGATGAAACATTGAAAACCTATGCACCCATACTTGTGGATTCATAGCCTTAGCTCAAGGGTGGAAATTTATAGAGAATGAATTTGCAACAGAGCCTAAGGTTGGGTGAAACATTCGAAGTCTGCACTAGTTGATGTGAATATGAAGATAAGTTCTATATTCTCTGTGTATTTATTTCAATTCCACCATTTTAATAATTTATTTAATTTTGTATTTCACATGATCATGTGATTAATTCATTATTTCTTGGACCAATGCATGAGNTCATAGCAAAGAGATTCTCTTGACAATAAGGGAAGAGCTTGGGGGTTGAACACTGTGTTTAGACTTGAGGGACAAAGGGATGCAGACTCAATATGAAGTAATTTCTCTAGAGTAACTTTTCAATCAAAGTTGAATGCTTTCTCCCTTTTCCATAATTCAAAATTGTGCTCTTATAGCCTCTAGAATGCAATTGAAGGGCCAAGTCGGAACATTTCCAATATATGGAAGGCCAAGGATCAGAGATATTCTATCGTGACATGGAAACCCGGCCTCATTTTGTATTTTCTTGCACAAATCATGATATATGCGAGTTGCAGTGGAGCATCAAGCATATACACATCTTGTATAACTGATAGGGAGCGTATATGTGAAAAAATGTATGTTTTATCTCTGGATTCATCAAAAAAGGGATGATAAGTCTACATAGGGAAATGGAAAAAGGCCCTTTGTGCAAGATAGAAATGGTGAGGCAAATATTTCTATAACAGATGCTCCCTAATGTGTGAGATCAGAGGAGTATATTTGATGGCTGAAATACATTATAAATAACCCAGAAGTGGAGTGGTAGAGAACCAGTTGGATGAACTCAATTGCTCATTACACTATGTACTGACTTTGCATACATGGCTGCCAAGAATACAATGCAGATCCATGTAGAAAATGTACCAACAAGTGTTCATGGCCATGAGTAGGAAAATATAAATGCACTTACATGCCAATAGTTGTCATAGTCACGAACAAGGCCCAGTGAAACCAATCTCAAAATCAATCTGAAGATATATATATATACCATGGAGTACAATATAATATCCCATGATCGTTGAAGTCAAATAGGTATTGGTCCGATGAAATGGAAGCAACAACTCAGGAAAGTTGTGTCTACAAAGTGATGTCTTCAAGTCTTCAATACAATCTGCCAATGGTGCAAGTTTACATCATGTGAACAAATGAGTTGAGGTTGAACATGATGAGACATCGTTTGATTACTGGTCATTGAGGTATACTATTAACAAACTTGAGACAACCTACCAATGACGAAAGTAGGTATCAAGGCACCGAGTAAATCTCTACAAATGTGAATGAAGGATTTGGTGTCAAACATTTGATAGAGCCATTGATCAAGAGACATTGATGTATTCCCATCTGTCAATGGCGAGAGAGCCTGCCACTAATGAATGAAAACCTCAAGGTACTCATAAAACTCTAAGTCTCGTATCCAAAATACATGAGTTGAAGTCGATGGAAAGAGACTCGCTGAAAGGAGAGCATTAAGGCATCTCTCATCAGTCAGCATGAGGAGAAAAGAAGGAGCTTCATGATTTGGTGGAGATTGGATGAAGAACATGTTCATAAACTCATGACCCTGTGCATCATTATCATGTGACAAATGCAAGTGGGACACAAAAAAGACCCTCTGAATAATAGCCAATGATGAAAAATGATGACAAAGGCAAGGAAACCACCAATAAGGCTAATGGCATCCAAGACACTGCATGAATCCTAAAGTGTGAATAGATGTTTTTCTGTCGAACACAAGGGAAACCACCTAGTCAACAACCCATGATGAAATGTCGATTTTTGGGTTCAAGGTGACCTACCAATGATGAAAGTAGGGCCAGGGTGCCTCATAAGACCAAAGTATCATGTGATTCTGAGACAAATTGAGGGTATGGCCGACATGCGAAGTCAATATTTCTGAGGAGTGGTCGACACAGGTTGATAGACTTCCTTTGAACAAGAGCATGATACATACGGTGGACTCTGGAAGCATGGACTTAATGGTTTGACAATTAGATGCAGGAGGCATCCATAATGTTCTCTATAGTGGCTGGAAGATTAACCAGTCAGTAGAGAAAATTATGTAACGATATCATATTCTTAAGGCCATGCTAAACCCAAAATTATGATGATGCAAGGACTCAATAAATTTGTTCTCTATTCAAAGGTGAGACGACTACTTCCAATTACAATATAGTACACCCTTCCCGCTCGTATTATTTTTTTTTTTTTCATAACAATTGAATGCTATGATACAAAGGAGGGAACGAGTGTTGCAAGTAAGAAAAACTAGTTCCAGCAGTGGAACGTACCTATGCTCAATGCAAGGAAATGCATGTGAGAGATGGAAACTCAGGGTGATGTTCCCTCCAGGGTATAGGGTGTCAAATTGCAAAAGATATAGACAAGACTCTGCTTGGTTGAGGATGCAAACTGCTTGGGCCATGGTTTATAACGCAAAGTGTGAACTGGCTAAAGGATCAATACTACAAGCAAGGGCATGAGATGCAATCACAATTTAATGCCAAAAAAGTCCTTTTTTATATCTTTTAGTCTACTTGGTGTGAAAAAGGGGTAAACTTATGCGAAATAGACGTCTTTTCAAATCCAATTTATGAGTGTGAAGAAGACAAGTTCACTTGGTGATCTTTTCCATTTTTGATAGCGAGTCGAAAAATAGCTTAACTAAGACTCATGATCTTTCAAATCCAATTTTAATAAGTGTGAAAGGGACAAATCACTCGAAAATATTTTCAATTTTTAGTAACGATTCGGAAAATATCTTAACTAAGACCCATGTTTTGGGAGTCTACGGGTGATAATGCCACGTGTACATGAATGAGAAATGAGGCTCATTGTAAAGTCATGTGTCAAATTCTAATGGACTCTCGGTCCTAAGGAAAATCTCGGTATGGGCACCAAATGAAAAAGAGGTTCTAACTAGGGTACCCATGTTTGGTAAGTCTCTACCATTTATTAATGATGCTATGATAACAGATGGAGGTTAATGCATTACAATAAATGGGTTCATACCTAAGGCATAAAAAATGGCAGTTGAAGGATAATGCACAACTGTACGATGTAGTGAATACCTATCCTATATGCTAGGTTATGAATATACTTGCCTAAGGATACAAATGACCAACCATGACGTTGAAATCTTTAAGAAAATTGAGTCAAAACTACAAAACCATTTTTGAATTAGTTCATTAGACAAAATAATAGCATAAAACTATATCGAATGGGTAAAATTGTTTTATAAATAGTAATAAAATCACAATTTACTATGTCATTTTCATTTTCACCCAAAATAGTGCAATTTGG
>JZKD02S1180730.1:0-12663 GCA_000966675.3 Picea glauca | reverse complement strand
GTGTAGTTGTATGGATTTTATTAGGCTTGTTTATTTATGGTCCCTACATATGTTACTTATGAAAAAAATAATAAACCTTTATATTTGCAAACAAAAAACCTTTTATGTTTTGTGTTAATCATGGCAGCACAGGATGACGGGGAAATCATAATCGATGGGAATCTTGAACAGAGACTTCCTGAAAATCAGAGACATAATAGTGACGGAGGCTCACCTATCGAAGTTCTGGAAACCATGAGGAATCTCATCGTCGAAATTCAGGTTTTCAAAGACGACAATGAAAAACTGAAGAAATCTCAGCAGGAACAACATGAAATAAATGAAGTCCTGCTACATAGTATAGTGACAAAGAAGAGTCCAAAGGAGGATAATAAGGATGAAGAATCTAGCAAGAGAGCTTCCAAGAACTCTAGACCTGAAATAGAAAAGGGATACAGTTCATCTGAAGGGATACCTTCAGCTGAGAACAAAACAAAAACAGAGAGAAAGAGAAAACAAGTAGACCACCTTGAAGGAGAATTCAAGAAAATTAAACGATCTACCTTTGATGGAGAAACCATAACAGGAGAAGAGGCTGAGGCATGGTTACTGGAAATCAAAAAATACTTCCAGATATATAACTATTCCATCAATATGAAGGTCAGAATGGCCATATACAATCTGAAAGGGAAGGTTAGCATTTGGTGGCAAGACTTGAAATTGGCCAAGGGCCTAAAGGAGAAACAGATGGAATGGTCTGACTTTAAGAAGTATTTCAAGAAATGATACTTATATGAAAGCTACTATGAAAGGAAAACAAAATAATTTTACAAGTTAAGACTTGGACATATGACAATGGATGACCTCATCAATAAATTATTGGAATTACTAAGGTTCGTGCCTTATATCCGGGAGGATAAGGTAAAAATCCAGTGATTCTTAAGCTATTTACCAAAATCCTACATGGAAATAATTGAGTTTGAAAACCCCAAATCCTTGAGTGAAGTATTCAAAAAAGCATGAATGTGCTACGATCAGTATAAACAGCGGGCAGAGTTTCCCAAAGCCTGGAAGGATAAAAATGAACCAGCGGAAGAATGGATACCGACCAACTCCTTATCGGAATGTAGCAAAAAGTTTTACTAGAAGAGATTTTCACTCCAACCATCTGAATACGCAAGGCATCGTTAAACCGATAAATCAAGGAATAAATAAGTTTGGGGATAGCCCCCATGAACCATTATAAGAGAATGGTAATAGAACAAAGATCTCCTTGATGCTTCTAGAACCTGTAGGGTGGAGTCGTAGGGGTGATGGGCTCGAAACTCGATTACCTTTTTCGTCAAAAGGCAGGAGAGGCTATATGGATTTTTCATGGAATGAAACCCTGAAATTAAAGCATACCCTGTAATGAGTAACGTGTTATATGAAGAAAGATAAATAAAATTACCAACATGCTAATAGCTAATTATTACATAATATATTCCAGGGGAAGACTCATCTTTTGGCATACAGGCTCATTTTTCTCTGTGTGTTTTGTCGTTTGATAGCTGAAGAGTTGCTCGGGCCAAGGGAGGATGGTGCAAAAATTCCTTAGTGGTTACCTCGCATCAAAAAGGCCACCATTAGTGTGTTATACCCAATCTTGAAGAGAAAAAACTTACAAGAGGGAAAACCTTTAACAATCAACGAAATTAAATAAAACGAATTAAATGACAAGGCTAGTCTTTCTTTAACATGAAAACAACCCAAGTCGTGAGGTACGATGACCCATGTTAATATTTACAAATCGAACAGATACATTTTTTTTTAACCGTCGAAACTGTTCCACAGTGCAGGGTTTGAAATGCAATAACATAGCCAATACAAAGATTTTGTATCCAGACTCGAGAGGTTGCATTTTACCTATAGCATTATTAAAATAAGGAAACCTGGATTTGAGTATCAATTCGCGAAGGAAATATGTAGACTATAGTCCTTTCAAGCTATACATAGATGTAGCCTTTCGAGTTAAAATATTGTAAGGTCTCTTCCTAGGGTTTATACAAGAACACCCAGATTTCTTTATAGCAGAACATATTCTAACTTCCTGTGTGATGGGAAGTTAAGAGTTGAAGGGAGAGTATAGACGAGTGGGTTCATATGGTCACGAAGAGAATGAACAAGAGGCAGTGTAGAGTGTATGCATATAGTTGTTTCTAGTAAATAACTACTTAATATTTCAATAATGGACCTCGATGCGCAAATACAGGGTAACAACGAGAAGAAAATATTGGCTGCAAGACCCATTGAAAAACCCTAATTTGTCATTCTATGAGGAATCTAACTCGAAAAACCCTCTAATAGCTAAACAAGGAGTTGGGATGCCATGACTTTCGAGAGTTCCGAGTCGGAAACAAGCAAAAGGGTATAAAAATACACAAAAAATAAAGGAAGTGTTTCAGTAAAAAAATTAATCCCAAAGTATCTTAGGTGCCAACGATAAAGGGAAATATGTGTAAACTCTTCAATTAAGCAAGCTACAGGATACAATGACCTCCAACGTAATAAGCCTCTGGAGACCCTGCACTACCGCCAAAAAAAAAATATCTGGTGAGAGAACTTACCAGGGAGACGATCCTTATCTTTTGGTCACTGAGTAATGTTTCCCTCAAACAACAGTTTCTTTCCACATCAGAGAAACATTACACAGAGCCGTTTCTGGAGTGCCCACAATGGAGAGAAATGATTCACCTAACCTTAAGAGAAGGAGGCACTTTCAGTGTAAATGCTTAGGATACAGGGTTGAGTTAAGCCATGTGCTAGAGTGCACTTGGCATGATGAGACTAGAGGGAGGTCTGAGGGAAGGACCATCATAATCGGTACACTCAGGACCCTTCATTAAACACAGGGCAGGGACCTTAAATTACCTATGACATTCACACTCCACTCCTAACTACCAGAAGGGTGAGTTTAATGACAATCTTTTCGAGAAGTGGCCAAGTCACGTCGAGTTTAGTGCGAACTGGTTCTTCCCTAGTTAGACTATTGTAGTTGCCTTGTGTTGATGATGTTTAGTTAAGTCTAAATTTAGCCTCGCGCACCAACATAGGAAATTCATAGATTGAAGGAGACTTAGGACTACACGTCCTAGGTGTACTCTTAGATATCTATACATCGGTTAAATAACAATAGTATTAGATATGCATTGGAGGAAGGAAAACACTTTTGGAAGGTTACTCTGTTTAAGTTTTTAATTAGTCGAATTGTCATCATACGATAGAGGAATTATACCTCTAAAATGAAAAGGGACATTCAATTTGATCAAACGAAACAATTTTTTTTTTATGTTAGAATAGAGGTGTATTATAAATAGAGGTGTAAGAAACCCAAAATACCATATAAATCTTTTTTGTGAGGTTGAAAATATGCATGGATTCTTCGTGAAGTCTTACCTTGATAGTATCCCAAAGATATATTTAAAAACGGTAAGTTCATTTTTCAAGCCACTTACCCTTATCTCTTCTTTGACTCAATAGTGTAATACAATGAAAATTTGTCTAACCAAAGAGAAAAGTTGTTTTTCTTTAAGTTACAAAAAATAAACGGTCTAAACAATCATAGATTCCAATATGTATGAGACTGTCCCTCCAGTCCAATAACCAATACCCTTCCTCTATATAGAGAGAGTCACATGGATTAGTGTTAATGAGGAATACATACATTCATTGAGGTGCTCAAGGCCTGTCATAGCTTAAAAAAGATAGTTCTGTAACATTTCCCATTTCGTCTTGTAAATTTATTTTCCAGGATTCATCTTTCCTCTGGACGATAGAGATATTTTATCCCGTTTCTCCATTACAGGAAATGTTCGATTCGAGCTTGTTATATCTCTGGGTTAGGACCAAATTTATAGGTAAGGACAAATCCACAATTACCAGAAGAAATCGATTTAGATTTATCCCAAGAAAGGGAAGTTTAGTATGGAAACGTTTATGGCTAGTCACCATTATTATTTTATTTTCTTCTTGTTGAAATAAAGTCAATGTTTTCTTCGAGGTTAGTGTTAGTTCTCCATTGATGCGGTGAAATATTATCTAATTTCTTGGCGCTGCTTTTGTGGTTTCTATGGTGTTTTTGTAAATAACACTCTACGACATTTTTAAAATAATTTTTGCATCATGCCATCTTCATAAACAATGGCACATATAAGATAATAAGATATCCTCTCCTTTTGAAGACTCGAGCTTCGTCTTTCTGTAATGGAAATTGACGGGTAAGGGATTAATGCATTAGGGGAGTGGTTGGGAACCTTACTCCACAACATTGTTTGCTAACTCTTATATGGATGACATTATCTTTCCAGAAGGGTGGGGAAAATAGAATGATCCTGCAAGAAATAAGTAAGCGACTATTATATGTTATCCCCTCATCGTTCGTGCACGGACAATTAGAATTTAATAGCTAATTATAATGTTATCATCATCGTGTATGTGTGTAGGATTGTGTATTATGGCCATTACTAATGCAACAAGCATGTAGCAATAACAAACACAAGAGTTTTGTGGTACGTACATTCATTGATCGTACGTAGATCGTACCGTATTTGAGTATCAGTTACTTTGACGACAAAAAGTGGATCAAATAGATGAAATTTTATTTCATACTGATATTTCTATCCATTTACCCTTTTCCTGATTTGTTATCGTTGTCCCCATAACCCTTTTTATAAATCCATTTGAATAGTTTCCATAATTAACCATTTTCATCCTTTAAAACTTGCAAACGTTTGGACCTGTGGACTCATGGAAGCATAAATCTTCCCTTTATAAGTTTGTCCTAGGAGTTCCCCATACTTAGCCATTTTTATCCTTTCATACCTGTGGAATTTCATACTTGTAGAATCGTACAAGTCCTTCCTAAAAGTTTCCCATACTTAACTATTTTCATCCTTTCAGACCTGTGGACTCGTATAAGTCCATCCTAAGAGTTTCCCATACTTGGCCATTTTCATCCTTTCGGACTCATGGACCTTAAGACTTGCGGGCTCATATATGTATGTTCTAATATTTTTCCATACTTGGACATTTTCATCCTTTCGAACTCGTGCACCTTCAGATTTGCAGAATCATATAAGTTCGTTCTAAGAGTTTTCCGTACTTATCCATTTTCATCCATCCAGACTTGTGGACCTTTGGAATTGCAGATTCGTATAATTATGTTCTAAGAATTTCACATACTTATCCATTTTCATAAGTCTGTTATATGTCCTTCCTAAATCTACACTGGAGATAAATTTCCTTTTTGATCTCCTTATTTTTATTTTCTCATTTTACTTCTTTCAAGGATTTTTATGAAGGAAAATGTATAACTATATATCTAACTAATACTCTTCCTCGTTTTTCCTTTGCAGGTTGAACTCATGCTATCACGGTTTCAAAAAGAATATTTATTCCTCATAAAAGGTACTCAGGTTCCATATGTGGATCCCTTACCTAAGTTCTCTTATTCAAAGGGAACATTAGAAAATTGACTTGTATTAACTTGTGTTTCTAAACAATTTTTCTTTTGACAATAATTTAATTAATTATTTATTTATCAAAAAATATTATGACCTGTATCTAAATCTGCGTGTGATGATTTTACTTCATTGGAAGCTTTTATGTCCATGTTCACCATATATTCATGGCATGTCGATCTATATATAAATATATATATTTTGCAAAATTTCTTTCTAAACCATGACATTTCATATATTACATACTGATACTATATATATATATGTGAATATATGATTGTATTGTAACACCTTCTCTTATTTGAATAGGAATTTCATATGTATAGTATATTAGGTAAACCATAATCTTAATAACCTTGGAAACATCTATCAAAAGGTAGGAGAAGAATCATTTTAGATTCCACAATGGAAAAACTTTTATAATTCATTATTTTTATGGTGATCCAAAGAATTCATTAAATAACAAGAATATATCTAGTATAGAATACCTATCTGTAACAAAAACCTTAAATAAATAAATAGGGTTATCTTGTTACAAGGAATTTTTGTATCTTAACATTGTTAATTTGAATTGATATACAATTTATTTCCTAATGTTTTACATTTGTATTTACACACAATCAATAAACCCAACAAGAATAATAAGATTCATCTATATAAATCAGAGCCTGTACCTATAAGAAATTCAATAAACTAACATGAGTAAGGAGTAGTCAAATAAAGATACATATATGTAACCGTTATGCTGGAACCAAATGGAACAACCACACTCCACCCAACCATAGATGTAAAACATCCAATATTACTTGTCCTGATCACCCCCTAGCCTCACCATGACTCCATAAGGGAAAAATGAGCTTCACTCCTTAGCCATTGTCATTCTGTAAAGTTTTGAAATGATTTTTCTAACACCACTTGTGCTCGCACAACAAATATTCATTCTCACAACATACTAAGTAGTGTCTTGCCTCTCACATATGTTGTAGATATCTCATTTCTCATTGCCTAGTAATTTTCCATCGATTTCTCTCCTTCGAAAATTCATAGCTTTACAAATCCCTGATTTTTAGGGGATGCGAGTGACATAAATCAAGCTCTAACACTTGTAAAAATAATCTCTTAGTTAACTCAAACATTTTCCCCACTCATGGAGTCATACTCAACTACTTTTAACCTAGTTGTTCCATCTGTTTCCATGATTTAATTTATTAAAATATATGTCTCATGCATTGCTCCATCACAAAAGGATAGTTGGAAAGTCAAAGTCTTCCTCATTAATAAAAAAAATAGTAATTACATGCCTTAATAATTTCGAATACGAATTTCCATAAATGGAAATTTATTTTGAAAGAAACAACATTAAAATAAAATGTTTAATATTTGAGGATTTCACATCCTCTCCCCATTGAGTATAACACTGTCCTCAGTGTTCATATTTCCCTCAGTTCATCACTTGGAAAAGAGTTGGATAAGATTTCATCATTTCATCTTCAAACTGCCAAGTATCCTCCTGAGGGATAAAGTGCTTTCATTGTACTTTTACCTAGGCATTGGCTCTATTCTGAATTATTGTTTGTTTCTTGTCCATAATGGATAGAGTTTCCTCTTGGAACTCGCCTTATGATTCCACCTGCAACATGTTACAATCAATGATATCAATAGGATCATGGATATATTTTTTTAATAATGGAACATGAAAAACATTATGAACTTTTAAATTTGCAGGAAGTGTTAGTTGGTATGCCACTAGTCTGATTCGAGTTGAGACTTCGAATGGACCAGGAAATCTTGACGCCAAATTGTAACAGTTTCCTAGTTTTAGTGAACACCTTATTTATTTGACTTTAAGGTACAGATGTTCTCCAATGTTAAATTCCTGATGTCGTCTTTTTAGATCTTCATAGATTTTCTATCGATCTTGCACAACATTCAAATTAAGTTGTACATTTTTTACCATTTGTTCCATTTCTTGGATAATTTCTAGTCCAACCATGATCCCGACAATTATATTATCCCAATTTATCAGGATTGTACATTTCCTTCCATCTAAAACTTCGAAGGGACTCATTTTTGTTGATGATTGATACTCGTTATTGTATGCTAATTCAACTAAGTGTATATGTTCTTCCCACTTAGTTGGTTTTGTTATTACATACATTCATAATATATCTTCGATAATTTGATTTGTACATTATGTTTTCCCATTCGTTTCTAGACGGTAAATTGTGCTGAAATTCAAATTAGTATCCAAAATTGCAAACAATTCTTTCCAAAAATTTGAGGTAAACTTAACATTTCTATCTGAAATCACCATTTCAGGAACTCCATGCAGTCTAAATATTTCTTTCATAAAAATTTCAGCAATATTAATTTCTTGGTAAGTAGATTTCAAAGGTATGAAGTGTGCAGATTTACTAAACTTATCAATCAATACCATGATTGAAACGTTTTGTCTTTGACTCTTCAGAAAGCCTGTAATGAATTCCATTGAAATAATTTCCCATTTCCATTTTGCTATAGGTAGAGCTTGTAAAATACGTGTTGGATGTTGATATTCAACTTTTACTTGTTGACAATCTAAGCAATGATATAGATATTCAGTTGTTTCAAATTTTATATTAGGCCAATAGAACTGTTTTCTTAGGGTTGTTATCATTTTATAATATCCTCGATGACTAGAATATGGCTTGTTATGCAGCTCATTTAGGATCATCATCTTCAATTCAAAAAAATTAGGTATATATAACCTTTTTTGAACCTTAACATCCCATTCTTGTCAACACTGAAATATGTGCTTTTCAAATTTCCCTCATTTTCCTCCAAATGATCTATTTTTTTGATGTATTCTTCATCATTTATTTTTCATATTTTATTTTTTCCTCAATATCACTTTGTGTTTTGTTGATAATTACCTCATATAATTCATTAGTTCTACGACTTAGTGCATCTACGACCTTATTTTCCTTTTCTTTGATGTGTCATACTTCAAAATCTAACTTTCTTAGAAAGGATAACCAATTTTACTTTCTTGCATTGAGATCTTGTTGACTAAACAAGTGTTTAAAACCACTGTTATCTGTTAATAATAGAAATTTTCTTCCAATTAAATAATTCCACCACATTTTTAATGCATGAATTACAACTGCTAATTCCATATCATGAGTTACGCAGTTTCTTTCATGTTCTTTTAATTTGTGAGATTCATCACAAATTAAATGTCCATCCTGTATCAATACTCCACCTAATCCTTCTTTACATGCATCCACACAAACTATAAAATATTTATAAGGGTTAGACCATTTAAGTATTGGTATTATAGTTAGTAAACCTTTTAATTTATCAAAACTATCCTCGCATTTTTGAGACAAAATAAATTTTGTCCCCTTTTTCTGCAATGAAGTAATAGGATAGATGATATTGGAAAACCCTTCGATGAAACTCCAGTAATAACCGATTATTCGCATGAATGATTGTATGTATTCTACGTATTTAATTATAGGCCATTCCATAATTTGTTTAATCTTTTTCAGGGTCCACTGCAATACCGTCTTTCAATATCACATGTCCTAGGTATTGTATCTTTATTTGATAGAAATCACATTTATTGAATTTGACATATAAAGTATTCTCTCTTAGCTTCTACAATACTATTTTCAAGTGTTGTTCATGTTCTTATTCATATTTTGAATAGATTAATATATAATCAAAAAATCAGTATGAATTTATCCAAGTAGTGGTTGAATATATTGTTCATCGGACATATAAAAGTTGTTGGTGTATTCGTAAGTCCAAATGGAATCACTACGAATTTGTAATGTCCATAACATGCTATAAACGCTATTTTATTTATGTCTTCATCTTTTATTCTCATTTGATGATAACGAGATCTTAAGTCTAGTTTAGAGAATATTTTTTCTCCTCCAACATGGTCAAATAGATCATTAATCCTAGGTAGAGGGTATTTGTTTTTAATGGCCATTTTATTCAATTGACGATAGTAAATACATAATATTAGTGTTCCATGTTTATTTTTTGACAAATAATATTGGTTCTCCCCATGGTGAAACACTTGGTCTAATCTATCCTTTATCTAACAGTTCCTGTAATTGAATTTTTAGTTCTGTTGATTCAGGAAAACTCATTATGTAAGGTTCCTTTGACACCAGTGCAGATCTATGTAGTAGATCAATAGAGAACTATATTTCTCTCCTTGGAGGTAATTATGGTATCTCTTCCTTGAATACATCCTTAAATCCCCGAAGAACTAAAAATTCTTCCAAAATTAGTTTGTTTTCTCCCTCTAGCAGAATTGTGACTTGGATAACATACATTTTGAAGCCTTTACTAATAAAAAATTTAAATTTCATTGTTGATATTTGTCTAACATACATTGATTTGATAATTACTTGTTTTTTTTATTGATATTGCATTTTCATCCTTGTATACAAATGATTTTTCATAAGAGTTCAATACATCTTTGTTCTTTTCTAACCATTCCATTCCGATAAGTATGTCATACGATCCTAAAGGTAACACATTCAAGTTTATCTTTGTATCTTGACCACTTATATTCAACTCACAATTAATAATGAGTTTTGTTACCCTTCTTTTTGTTCTTGTTTCTAATTGTATTAACCGAGATTTAGTATGTTTTAGCTTCTTTAGCTTGCTTGAGTCTACTAAAGTTGAGGTAACATAACTTAAACTAGCTCATGGGTCTATTAAAATAGATATTTTGTTGTTATTAATTTTACCTTCAATATCCACAAAAGTGGATTGATGGTTTGCTTGCCTACCATCCTAAGCTTCGTTGATTCTATGAATACTTTTTCCAATTTATCCAATTATTGAAGATTCTTGTATGTTCTGAATAGTTTTATTTGCAACAATCATATAGGGTCAGTGTCTCAATAAATGTGTCTCGCCACATCCCCAACATTTCAATGGTTCTCTAGGATTATCATTTGCTTTCCTGAATCCCAAGTTAATTGACTTACTTCCCTGTACTTGTGACGTGTCTCTGTGGAATTTTTGTTCTTAACATCCTTTGGTCATGTTTTGAAATGATGAAGGTTTGAAACCCTTTTTCCTTTGATTTGGCTTCTCTTGTGTGGCACATCCAAAAATACACGCATATTTCTTTTTTCTTTTTTATGATCTAATTTAATATCTCTAAATTCGTACAAGAAGGTACTTCATATACGATATTCAAAAATCCATGTGGGTCATAGTCCTCATGCTATATTGTTGTATAGAATTTTCTAACAATAATACCAATTGTCGAAGTTAAATCCTAAGGTAAAATATCTAATTGAATAACACATATTTACTTAAGTTAGGGGATTTCTATAAACCTTGTAATAACCCTTGTGTTCTATAGTAAGCAATTAAAACATGTTACAATGCCCCAATTCAAGTTCACAAAGGAAACTTAGCATTTATGGTTTATTTCCATATACAAACTATGGTAATTTATTTGAGTCTCTAAAATAGGTTGAGGTACACGTAAACCTAGTACCTAAACGTTACAGTTTTCTTCTAGGCATTTAACCACAACGTATCTACCTACATACAACACTTAAGGAGTTTTTAAATAAAGTATGCTACTTTCAAAGTCATACATTACTTCGTGGCAGATGTTGGTGGGTACTGTCACACTCTTAATAGTGGAAATGCATGGTCGGATCGCCACCATTCAAAGGGTACAAGTGTCCACGAGATCTGCTACCAACTGTTTGAAAGGTACATTTTTTAAATTGAGAGGTTTTTGTTTCATTGCCACTTGTTCCAACATTCTGACCCAGATTCTTCACCTTGCGTCTTCTCTGTAAGCCCTTTCTCTGTAATTTATTTATGTAACTATAACACTCTTTTGTACCCAACATTCAAACTCTTTGCAATCGACATTCTATGGTATTCTTTCAAATATTTATTTTAATTCTTATTTTAAGGGGAACTCAACTCTATTGGAAAATTTATGTTATAGAGGATATCTTTTAAGTCTTTCGACCGTTTTCATTCTCCAAGGTCGGTTTCATTGCATGCTAAAAGAAATATCTTTTCAGCATCTATGTTTTTATGGTTCGAGTAGATGGGGTACTAAAAGAAATACTACACTGGTTTCTTCTGCATCTGGTAAGACTTTTGAGTTGTTTTACGATTTACCCATCATAAAAAATTGGTGTTTACTAACAATGTGCCGAGAGTCTAATATTTTAAATCGAACTTGCAAGTTTATTCTATGGTTTTAAACCAGACTAATGGGAGTTGGTCTTGTTTTTTGGTCTTGCAATATATAGCATCTAAGGGAAATACTCACATGATGGTAAGATTATGAATCCCTTCGTTCTATATTTTTGTAATGGTTTTTACAACCAGGTTATTCAAAAACTACTAAATATTAATGTTATCCTTTCCATTTTCAAGTATCCTGGACTGGCATAACATTTTAGTTGTTCTTGGTATCATGCTTCATCTCCCTCACTTCAATGTATGCATATTCTATTGTTTAATGCGGTTTCAAGATAGGGTTTATAGTTAAATTTATTCCTCGTATGCCTTACAGACATTTAAAAGTTTATTGTTGGGAAGGGATTCATTTCACCCTGGGATTAATTCGTATTTGGATCATGAATATTTTTAGTAATCCCTTTTGTAACAGAGACAAGAGACTCTATATTAACTAACATTATTTTGAATGAATTTTCATTACTATATAAGCTTCATACAAGAACTTTGCTCCCTGGTTTTATATTGCATACCGAGTCATCTTATCTCTCTCATTTAGAATTTTTCAGAAGTAATATTTGTGTTATTTTATTTTTGTATTAAACACAGTAAAATTTTTAGTCCTATGTTTTGGCATGATAACAATTTAATTTATTTCTTCCTTTCAACTTTATACACAAAGTTTATTCCGTCTCTCTATTTCACAATAATTTGTTTGCCACTATATTAAAACTTAACAATATAAATTATTTTAATTTCTAAGGAAATTGTTTCTGATGGTTATTGAATATGTATCTTGTTATGGATTTATGAGAATCAATGGTTTACTTATACTAGCTCATCCTGGATTCTCTTATTCTTTTTTAATGGCCATGATTGATTATGTAAATCAACTATGTTACTTTGATTTAACTAAAACATTTTCTAGAAGACTTATGCACTATCGAGATTTGATGTC
>JZKD02S1180708.1:0-12664 GCA_000966675.3 Picea glauca | reverse complement strand
ATGTGTCATTTGTATGTGGCAGCACCAGAGGCTACCACGTGTCACTCATTTTTGGCTTTTTTGAGTCAATCTATGGACCAATGAAAAAACACCACGTGGTAGTCTGTACAACCACGTGGCAGACCGTACGGTGATGCGGTAGGTGGTTGGAATGGATCAATGGTTGGATTCCACATGGCCCATTCATGGGATGCCACGTGGTAGTGGGAAAATTCCCAATGAGGGCACGATAACTCAATTTAAAAAATAAAAAAGGCGGGTCTACCATATCTGGAGGAGCCCCTCCAGATCTGGTGGCCAAAAGGACAAATCTAAAACACCTCCAAAGTTGGAGAAACTACCACTCATATATATATATATATGTGTGTGTGTGTGTGTGTGTGTGTTATAGAAACAACCCAAAAGGGGAGGCCTGCGAGCTCGACCTCGAGACCTCCCCCTATGCATACGCCTTAACTATAGCTCCGCCACTGTTGGGTTAACAGACTTCCTTGTCTAGTCCGCCCCATTTTTTGTTAAAAGTCGAGTCTACCTATGGACAGGAGGAGGGAGGGCAGTGACAGTATGGTTGGGCATGAGAACCGAGACACCAGTATGAAGAATTAAATGAAGGGGCAGGAACAAAAATCGAGACAAGATTTCTCAAGGATCTAGGAGTGCCAAAGTCGGATTGAGCCGTGGAGACAATCATTTTTGGGTAATTCGATGCCACAAATTCAATGATGTTGTCTATTTTCTGATCTAAGCAAAGATTCTATATCTTAATTCTAGAATGAGGTATACTTATGTATTTTTCCAAATTATTTTGTTGAGTTAATAAAAGGGCCTACCCATTTGAGAGTAGGACTCGGAGACGTAGTCCACCAGGGACGAACTCCATTATCAAGTTTTTGTGTTCATATTTGATTCTTTTCCTTCTTTAATTGTGCACTTTAATTTATTCTCATTTAATACAATTCTTTATAAGTCACTTCGATGAAAATATCCCCGATCATTGATTCCCCCCATAGGATTATCATAATAGAATCTCACTTCAAGTTGCTCACATAAAGTCCATGCACTATGTCTCCACTACCACTAGTTGTGCAATATCCACTCCTATCAAAGGCGATCCCATGKCTCTAGAACCACCTCCTCACCACTTCGACTTAGATATTGGGCATATTCATTCATCCTTGGGGGCATCCATGCATTTTTATTCCCCCAATCCCAAAAGAAACCATGAAATATTTCCTACATTCTTCTGAGAGGATGAAGAATTTTGTGATTCCACCACTTGTTTCACTGGTCTTAGTGATAACCTCCATCTAGGTTCTCCTATGGACTACTTGTAGGGTCCTAACAACTTAATTACTTCACCCTTATATGCCATCTCCCTCAACAATATCATTGCTCCCTCTCAAATAAGATCATCTCTCATCACTGGTAGGGACTTCTTGGACTCTGGTTCCATGGTTACCAATCATACCCATATAGGAGATTTTTCCAAACAGTTTAATGTCCCAAACCCCCCCATGGATTTTACACAACCTAGTATATTTGATACACTATTTCAGATCCTGTTTTATGGATGTCTGACCTGTTAGTACTATAAGTCTCACCTATAATGCTATAGGTGTGAGCCTAATACCCATTGGAAAACTTGTAGATTTGTAAAAGATAAGAGTTTAGTTCAATGTGTAGTGAATGGGTGAAGAACTCAATTTAAAACATCAACACAAAGCTTCCACAAAATATACACCAGTAATCAAGGCTTCAATAGTATCAAAATAACATTTATAATATCAAATGGAAAGAGGAAGACTTAGAAGAAAATGAGAAATACATGCATCAAGTTACATCAAGTAAATTATGAAACACATACAATAGAAATATCATCAAGTAGGAACCTCCTAATCAATATGATAGTACTTTGATAACACTTGCACCAATAATAAATAGTAAATCATTCACTACATTAAGGAACAAGTACTAAGATGCATCCTTCATCAATAGCTAGCATCAAAGTAATATTGAAACATAGATATGAAAGTAAGAGAAGAAAATGAACATTCAACTATTCAATATTCTTAAGTTTGATTACATACAATCTGGAAAACTCTGTTACAACTGAGAGTAAAAATATGAGTCTCAATATCTAATCATTCGAACCCCTTAATGGAGTTACATTACAATTTAAATAGAAAATTGCATTCAAAATCTTTCTAGAACTTGCCACGTAGCCCCTACATAGTATCTTGCACCTTAGAGAGGCATGGCAATAAGCAATCAACATATAATCTAACAAAATTCTATATTCCAGGAAGATGTTGGCAGCATTGAATACAACTCAACCAACTTGTGGCCTATATATTAAATGAAGCTACATCTTAGGCACAATTGTCCCTTAAAGCCTAATTGATGCTTGAGGAGTAACTTTGAAACTTATGTGACAGCTGGCAACCCTCCTACATACCGAAATCCAAATAATTGTCAGGTTCATAGTGCATATGTTGCAAACTATTATGGTTTTAGCAATGCACAACACCTTCAACTACATGCATTGTGAAATTTTCTGTAGGTGTCACTTTGATCTCAAAACCTGTCATTTGATGTCAACATTGGGAAAAAATCCTTCAAACCTTTGATGATGCCTGTTATAACCTCTAAATCACAAAAATGACTTGCAAAAATATCATATGAGCATAATAATAACAACAAAATGTAAAAATGATCCTTAGGGTTGTAAGCATGCATATATAATGTCCATAGAAAAACTGATAATTTTGATGCATAGATGATGTCTCATCTTCTCCTCCTAGTAGCCACTCGTGCAAACATGTCCAGGTTCAGTTTTTCATTTTGTTCCTTCAACTGTTGCAGTTCCTCTTTGAAATTCCTATTTTAATCTTGATGAGCTCTATTCAACCTGTACACATTCTTCATTTTCCTATGCATAGATATGGATCTTTTATCTGAATCTTTGCATGCATATTTCCCTTCTTAAATTGTTCATTCTTATCCCTTACCTCTTTCAATTGCTTCTTGAGACTTTTAAAAGTGGAATCCCTCTCATCGGAATGAGACTTGATATCAATGATTTCTATTGGATTTTTAAGAGGATTGGTTTTTACTGTTGGCTGAGATGATACTCTGGATGTACCTAACAATTTCTCCTCCTTTATGAATTTTCTTACCTTGTTGATTGTCCATGACAGGTTAGTATAAACCCTCCTTCTTCTGATAACGGTTGCTACCAGACAATGATGAAAACCAATAAATTAGGTTTTGACTACTTGATACGTGAAAAAAAAGGGTTTGTTGAGAAAAGAGTTATGCTAAAGTAATGTTGTTGACACTGAAATAAGGCTAAAATAAGATATATGAGGAGATGATGACAACCCATAACTTAAGTAAAACCTCAACACAAGCAAAATCAGGAAACTATGTAAACAAAGAATTTGCAGCGCACAGATGAAGTTTGGAGCAAATAAGTTTTAGACTAGGGTTTTATTTGAAAGGGTTTGCAAATTCAGAGGTATGGAAAGGAATATGATTTTAAATGAGATGATATTTCAGACCTGGGTGAAAACATAGTCAACGATGGTTTTATCAAATGAGAAAATAGAGGGTTCGTAGCACATTCAATTTGTAGTGCATACAATGATATTTTTGACATGAAAACAAAAATCTTGGGTCTGCATAAAGTTTAAGATACAAGGACTGTAGAGGCTAACCAAGTAAAGGATTTTGTTGCTCAAATGATATGAAACAGTTTGCAGCGAACAAGAAATTTGTAGCAATCAGGGTTTGATGGTAATCAATATTCAGGAAATGGAAATTAGGCATCAATCGAATTACCTATATATAGGGCTCAGTGCTTGTTTGTAGAAAACCTGTACCAATTTAGTCTTTAATCCTGTTAATCCACCATCAATCTGCTACAAACATTTGGCAACACTAGGAGTCTACAACAACAATAAGTTTGGAACACATTCTTTGAAAAAGGAAGTGAATATGGAAAATGATAAAGTCTCCTTTTGAAAACAATTCTTTAGAGATGCTTGATGATGTTATGGTGCTGAAAATAAGAAAACCAACTACCACGTTTCCAAAACATGATGATATGTGATTTAGTGCAAGATGTACTTTATTTATTTATTGCAAACCTTTAAGAGAGTTTGCAACATATGATTTGACACATGACATAACTCCCAAACAATCATATGTGACATGAAAATCCTTTGTACACCCTTTTGGGACATAACACTTGATGATGATGACCTTTAAAACAAAGAGATATAACCAATACTCTCCCTTTCTTCTAATGATGACAAGCACCATCATGACACCAACACCTTCCTAAATGGACTCTAATCAACTTTCACAACTTAAGAGACAATCAAACCATGATTTATTGACATAAGACATGACTCAAAACCTTTAATAACCAGACTCTATGACTCAAACATACAATATTAAAATGGATGACTCGTATAAGAGGGACTAACCATATGACTGACAAAGACCAATGATGTCCTTCAGTGACTAGGCTAACATATTTAAAAAAATTGAATTTTTTTTTACCCCTATACATCCTATGTGCGAACATGACCTTAAAATTCCTATTATTATACCTTTGGTTCATCATCTTGGTTATGTGGTAACTGTTATCGCACAATTTGTACTTTCCCAAAATCCTAAGTAAAGTAGTTACATAATTGGCGTAACTGGGAATAACCTATCACTGTCACCTTAATAGGAGATCTCTTTCTATTTAGGACTATGTCAAGACTACCCCAAGGGAGACGTCCCTGATGACTTGGGGGGTTTGAGAAGGATAAGGAAAGTAATCACAAGGAAACCCTTCCCCTCTCATGGATCACTCAAATCAAAGGTTTCTTTTATGTCTTAAAGGATGAAGCAAATGGATATTATTGTGTACCTACCAAGAACAAGACAAGAAGGCAAACATGGCACTTTCCAAGTACCAAATGATTTTTAGTACTTCATAAGACAATAAACCTTCATAAAGTAAGATAGATGATTATGAATTTGCAGGAATGCAACAATTTATAACAACAATTAATATTTTATAACAGCCACCAGATTTATGCCTTGAAATTGCTTGAAAAAGACAAGAAAAAGTGACTTTGACTAGGCAAATTGATGATAAATTGTCACAAGCAAAGTTGACAATGTTTAGCTAGCTTTTAATGTCACTTTTGTAGAGATTTTTGTGTATTTATATGGCTGTAGCTATATTTTGCAACAACAACAAATTTAAATGGCCAAAAGTGCAAGAAAACCACACACAAAACTAGCACTTACCTAGTAGATTCACTAGCAATTATCACAATTGAATTTTGAATGGTTCTAGTGAACGTTATGTAGGTAAATGTGCCAAATTAATGTATGTTTATATGGATGTAGCAGTATTTTTCTACAACAGCAAGTTATCTTAGGAGTTAGTCTAATTTAGGGTTAGAAAATGTTAGTAAAGGGTTCAAGGATAAGAGTATGAGTGTTTGTTTGATCAATGACCACTTGTAGAAGGTGTATAGTGCATTTCTAGGGTAAATGGAGTCACTAATGGTAGAATAAAATATTAAAGGAAAGATAGCAATGATAATGATATGTTAAAGGGGTGGACAGGATAAGAGAGGTGTTGGTATCCGAAGGCCTCAAAAAATCCACTTCCAAGAGAAAATTTGCTTGAAAGTAACAAGGGTTAGGCCCTAGCGATTTTCTCTTTCCTTGAACAAAATGTAACAAAATATGCAATTGGGAAATGGAAGTAGGGTTACTAGAGTGCTAGAATGGTAGGGCTCTAGTACCTACTTCAAATCAGGTGCCTTTCAAGAAATTTTAGCACATGGAATATTATAGGGAAAAAGATAATAACATATGTCTTTCCCCTAGGGTTTCAAGCAAGCAATTTCATAGTCTTAGACATGAAACAAGTAAAAATAACCATAAGAATTCATTCACAATAAAGAAATTCATATTTTCCACTCACTTCACCAAGAATAATTGAGCAAATCACCCTAGTTGAAGATCCTTCACATGAAAATAGCCAAAACACACCAAAAATTGCCTCCAAGAAGTGCACACCACTAGTTTCAACCATAAACACTTAAGGAAGGATGAATTTCAAACCTATACTTGAGTGATGAATGAATCAAGAAAAAATACAAGAGTTTTATCTCTTATTTATACAATGACAATTACCTTTTAATTGTCTTTTACGTCACAAAAGGCCGACATGGTCAGTTTACATCAAAAATCCAGTTTTGACATAAAATTAACAATTAAAACCCTAATTTCACTTTAGGGATGATGTCATCCCCCTCTTAGGGTGACGTTAGGCCCTCATTATGGAACACTAGGCCTCAAATGTTGAACATTAGGACTCAAAAGGCCTCAAAATCTGCCACACATGCCAACTAGCACCAAACTGTCCTCATGCCAAACCCTAATTGGATGACGTCAAGAGTCAATATGATGACGTCAGAGGCCATCAAGGGTCAANATTTGTAAAAGATAAGAGTTTAGTTCAATGTGTAGTGAATGGGTGAAGAACTCAATTTAAAACATCAACACAAAGCTTCCACAAAATATACACCAGTAATCAAGGCTTCAATAGTATCAAAATAACATTTATAATATCAAATGGAAAGAGGAAGACTTAGAAGAAAATGAGAAATACATGCATCAAGTTACATCAAGTAAATTATGAAACACATACAATAGAAATATCATCAAGTAGGAACCTCCTAATCAATATGATAGTACTTTGATAACACTTGCACCAATAATAAATAGTAAATCATTCACTACATTAAGGAACAAGTACTAAGATGCATCCTTCATCAATAGCTAGCATCAAAGTAATATTGAAACATAGATATGAAAGTAAGAGAAGAAACTGATCATTCAACTATTCAATATTCTTAAGTTTGATTACATACAATCTGGAAAACTCTGTTACAACTAAGAGTAAAAATATGAGTCTCAATATCTAATCATTCGAACCCCTTAATGGAGTTACATTACAATTTAAATAGAAAATTGCATTCAAAATCTTTCTAGAACTCGCCACGTAGCCCCTACATAGTATCTTGCACCTTAGAGAGGCGTGGAAACAAGCAATCAACATATAATCTAACAAAATTCTATATTCCAGGAAGATGTTGGCAGCATTGAATACAACTCAACCAACTTGTGGCCTATATATTAAATGAAGCTAGATCTTAGGCACAATTGTCCCTTAAAGCCTAATTGATGCTTGAGGAGTAACTTTGAAACTTATGTGACAGCTGGCAACCCTCCTACATACCGAAATCCAAATAATTGTCAGGTTCATAGTGCATATGTTGCAAACTATTATGGTTTTAGCAATGCACAACACCTTCAACTACATGCATTGTGAAATTTTCTGTAGGTGTCACTTTGATCTCAAAACCTGTCATTTGATGTCAACATTGGGAAAAAATCCTTCAAACCTTTGATGATGCCTGTTATAACCTCTAAATCACAAAAATGACTTGCAAAAATATCATATGAGCATAATAATAACAACAAAATGTAAAAATGATCCTTAGGGTTGTAAGCATGCATATATAATGTCCATAGAAAAACTGATAATTTTGATGCATAGATGATGTCTCATCTTCTCCTCCTAGTAGCCACTCGTGCAAACATGTCCAGGTTCAGTTTTTCATTTTGTTCCTTCAACTGTTGCAGTTCCTCTTTGAAATTCCTATTTTAATCTTGATGAGCTCTATTCAACCTGTACACATTCTTCATTTTCCTATGCATAGATATGGATCTTTTATCTGAATCTTTGCATGCATATTTCCCTTCTTAAATTGTTCATTCTTATCCCTTACCTCTTTCAATTGCTTCTTGAGACTTTTAAAAGTGGAATCCCTCTCATCGGAATGAGACTTGATATCAATGATTTCTATTGGATTTTTAAGAGGATTGGTTTTTACTGTTGGCTGAGATGATACTCTGGATGTACCTAACAATTTCTCCTCCTTTATGAATTTTCTTACCTTGTTGATTGTCCATGACAGGTTAGTATAAACCCTCCTTCTTCTGATAACGGTTGCTACCAGACAATGATGAAAACCAATAAATTAGGTTTTGACTACTTGATACGTGAAAAAAAAGGGTTTGTTGAGAAAAGAGTTATGCTAAAGTAATGTTGTTGACACTGAAATAAGGCTAAAATAAGATATATGAGGAGATGATGACAACCCATAACTTAAGTAAAACCTCAACACAAGCAAAATCAGGAAACTATGTAAACAAAGAATTTGCAGCGCACAGATGAAGTTTGGAGCAAATAAGTTTTAGACTAGGGTTTTATTTGAAAGGGTTTGCAAATTCAGAGGTATGGAAAGGAATATGATTTTAAATGAGATGATATTTCAGACCTGGGTGAAAACATAGTCAACGATGGTTTTATCAAATGAGAAAATAGAGGGTTCGTAGCACATTCAATTTGTAGTGCATACAATGATATTTTTGACATGAAAACAAAAATCTTGGGTCTGCATAAAGTTTAAGATACAAGGACTGTAGAGGCTAACCAAGTAAAGGATTTTGTTGCTCAAATGATATGAAACAGTTTGCAGCGAACAAGAAATTTGTAGCAATCAGGGTTTGATGGTAATCAATATTCAGGAAATGGAAATTAGGCATCAATCGAATTACCTATATATAGGGCTCAGTGCTTGTTTGTAGAAAACCTGTACCAATTTAGTCTTTAATCCTGTTAATCCACCATCAATCTGCTACAAACATTTGGCAACACTAGGAGTCTACAACAACAATAAGTTTGGAACACATTCTTTGAAAAAGGAAGTGAATATGGAAAATGATAAAGTCTCCTTTTGAAAACAATTCTTTAGAGATGCTTGATGATGTTATGGTGCTGAAAATAAGAAAACCAACTACCACGTTTCCAAAACATGATGATATGTGATTTAGTGCAAGATGTACTTTATTTATTTATTGCAAACCTTTAAGAGAGTTTGCAACATATGATTTGACACATGACATAACTCCCAAACAATCATATGTGACATGAAAATCCTTTGTACACCCTTTTGGGACATAACACTTGATGATGATGACCTTTAAAACAAAGAGATATAACCAATACTCTCCCTTTCTTCTAATGATGACAAGCACCATCATGACACCAACACCTTCCTAAATGGACTCTAATCAACTTTCACAACTTAAGAGACAATCAAACCATGATTTATTGACATAAGACATGACTCAAAACCTTTAATAACCAGACTCTATGACTCAAACATACAATATTAAAATGGATGACTCGTATAAGAGGGACTAACCATATGACTGACAAAGACCAATGATGTCCTTCAGTGACTAGGCTAACATATTTAAAAAAATTGAATTTTTTTTTACCCCTATACATCCTATGTGCGAACATGACCTTAAAATTCCTATTATTATACCTTTGGTTCATCATCTTGGTTATGTGGTAACTGTTATCGCACAATTTGTACTTTCCCAAAATCCTAAGTAAAGTAGTTACATAATTGGCGTAACTGGGAATAACCTATCACTGTCACCTTAATAGGAGATCTCTTTCTATTTAGGACTATGTCAAGACTACCCCAAGGGAGACGTCCCTGATGACTTGGGGGGTTTGAGAAGGATAAGGAAAGTAATCACAAGGAAACCCTTCCCCTCTCATGGATCACTCAAATCAAAGGTTTCTTTTATGTCTTAAAGGATGAAGCAAATGGATATTATTGTGTACCTACCAAGAACAAGACAAGAAGGCAAACATGGCACTTTCCAAGTACCAAATGATTTTTAGTACTTCATAAGACAATAAACCTTCATAAAGTAAGATAGATGATTATGAATTTGCAGGAATGCAACAATTTATAACAACAATTAATATTTTATAACAGCCACCAGATTTATGCCTTGAAATTGCTTGAAAAAGACAAGAAAAAGTGACTTTGACTAGGCAAATTGATGATAAATTGTCACAAGCAAAGTTGACAATGTTTAGCTAGCTTTTAATGTCACTTTTGTAGAGATTTTTGTGTATTTATATGGCTGTAGCTATATTTTGCAACAACAACAAATTTAAATGGCCAAAAGTGCAAGAAAACCACACACAAAACTAGCACTTACCTAGTAGATTCACTAGCAATTATCACAATTGAATTTTGAATGGTTCTAGTGAACGTTATGTAGGTAAATGTGCCAAATTAATGTATGTTTATATGGATGTAGCAGTATTTTTCTACAACAGCAAGTTATCTTAGGAGTTAGTCTAATTTAGGGTTAGAAAATGTTAGTAAAGGGTTCAAGGATAAGAGTATGAGTGTTTGTTTGATCAATGACCACTTGTAGAAGGTGTATAGTGCATTTCTAGGGTAAATGGAGTCACTAATGGTAGAATAAAATATTAAAGGAAAGATAGCAATGATAATGATATGTTAAAGGGGTGGACAGGATAAGAGAGGTGTTGGTATCCGAAGGCCTCAAAAAATCCACTTCCAAGAGAAAATTTGCTTGAAAGTAACAAGGGTTAGGCCCTAGCGATTTTCTCTTTCCTTGAACAAAATGTAACAAAATATGCAATTGGGAAATGGAAGTAGGGTTACTAGAGTGCTAGAATGGTAGGGCTCTAGTACCTACTTCAAATCAGGTGCCTTTCAAGAAATTTTAGCACATGGAATATTATAGGGAAAAAGATAATAACATATGTCTTTCCCCTAGGGTTTCAAGCAAGCAATTTCATAGTCTTAGACATGAAACAAGTAAAAATAACCATAAGAATTCATTCACAATAAAGAAATTCATATTTTCCACTCACTTCACCAAGAATAATTGAGCAAATCACCCTAGTTGAAGATCCTTCACATGAAAATAGCCAAAACACACCAAAAATTGCCTCCAAGAAGTGCACACCACTAGTTTCAACCATAAACACTTAAGGAAGGATGAATTTCAAACCTATACTTGAGTGATGAATGAATCAAGAAAAAATACAAGAGTTTTATCTCTTATTTATACAATGACAATTACCTTTTAATTGTCTTTTACGTCACAAAAGGCCGACATGGTCAGTTTACATCAAAAATCCAGTTTTGACATAAAATTAACAATTAAAACCCTAATTTCACTTTAGGGATGATGTCATCCCCCTCTTAGGGTGACGTTAGGCCCTCATTATGGAACACTAGGCCTCAAATGTTGAACATTAGGACTCAAAAGGCCTCAAAATCTGCCACACATGCCAACTAGCACCAAACTGTCCTCATGCCAAACCCTAATTGGATGACGTCAAGAGTCAATATGATGACGTCAGAGGCCATCAAGGGTCAANAATTACCCAGACATGTGCATCAAGCCCCCCTTTACCCAGACAAATGCTCAAAGACGTTATGTAGTTTAGCAAGCCAAGTTTGGAGAGGATCTCAGGATGCCCTATTGGGATAATCATCCTCAATTTTGGGGTGTTTCCTAGGTGAATACCAATATAGGTCATGCAAATGTATAAAATTGCATAGGGGACTGTTTGGGCAAGGGGTGCAGTGATAACAGGGAAATGCAAGTCTTTCTTGTCGATGCCTCTATAGAGTCTGATCTTCACCTTGTCATGGATTCCATTGTTTCCTATCCCATTAAATGCCTTATATTCTTTGTCTTATTGATTTTTATTTTCAATAGAATAGTTGGGGGACACTATTCGGGCGTGGTGACCAGTGGTGACAATGCTACCCACAAGAAATTCACGAAAATGAGAAGGTTGACTCATGATGAGACCCCATTTCTCTTGGATATTCCACCAAAAGAAACTACCCTGGTTTGGTGACCATATAGATGGTAGTGTAATACAACTACATGCCCATGTGCCTAATATGCCAGCTCATGAAGAGACCTCCCATCCACTAACTAGACCCTGATTTTTATTTTATCTTATGGGTTCCCTTTTCTTACTAAGAAACCATTTATTTCTTTCTCAGGAATCCTTGGGCGAATCATCTCAAGGTTTCATTTTGGATTTTAAATTTTTTGAGCTACTTTTACCCTCTGGGCATTTATCCCCTTCTTCCCACAAGGCAAGGTACAACCCTTACTAGTGTGGAAAACCCAATGCCCAAACCAAGGTAGGGGAAGATGAGAGGGACAATGATGAAAAGTGGTAAGTATGGAAGGAATGGACAATGACCTTTCATAGACCCACCTAGTGGCAACTCATCCCTAAGGGAACCAACTTACTAGGGCACTTTGTCACCCCCCCAGGTATGAATAGGTTAAAGAGCATAATTTCCAAGAAAATGTTATGAAATAAAGGATATTTCAATGAAATATATTCAAATGCTTTGAAAATCAGAGTGACACATACCATGATACCTAGACTCATTACCTCATGGAGCAATACCCACTACTACTTCAAGATCAGGCTGGTGGGATGGATGTTGTTGTTGTTGATAGATAGGATGCACTGTCAGAAAACATGGGCCCTCCGGGGCCAAGATCAAGTCGTATGGCTCTCAGTACTCCATGTCTAGGACCTATGGGCCTTGAGACATAATCTCTTTAGTTATCCCTAGGATAGGGGATAACATGTGGCTCCAACTCAGGGACATGTCCTCACTGTAGAGCGCATGAG
>JZKD02S1180653.1:0-12664 GCA_000966675.3 Picea glauca | reverse complement strand
TCTTTCATTGCCTTCCCATAAGGTAAAGCTCAATTTATAAGTTTATAATCTATCAATGGCATGTAATATCTAAACTGATATGGATATGGGAATGACACTTTAGGGTCCAAGGGAGCATCCCTTTTCCCTACTATAGGGACTTTTCTTTTTATCGATATTAAAAGAAATTATCTAATGTTAAAAGTATTTTTATGATAGAAATTAATGTACAATTATTTTTTATTCACAAATTTACTAATTCTTCCTATACCAACAATGAACTAGCATAATAACATGGAAAACAACCTATGAACCTATCTCAACCACTTTTAATATGGTTACTCCTCAAGTTGATATTTTTCATTTGTTGGGATCGAAGATTTTGATTTGATTTCAACTTCTCTACCCATGAAATGTGTTTCCAACCAACCCCTTCTCTCCTGACCCACCCGCAAAGAAAGAAGATTCATTCTCCCACCTTTGAAATGGCACTTAGCTCCCCTCTCTTACTCGCAACTATTACATTAACCTGGACCCAAGATCCAGCAATTGCATAAATGTGGATTGAGATAGCGGTCTCGACCCTGGGTAAATCGCAACATGCACATGTGGGAATTATAGCTTCTGCCCCTATCACAAGTCACATTGGTTCTGATAACAACGAACAGCATTGGATCCCTCCCATCCCATTCAAGCAGAGGACCCAAGTTGAATGTTTTTTGAGATATTGAAAAAGAAACTCGGTAGGGTGGAAAACACTTTCATATCCAAATTAATCATTAACTTTTCATGAATCATGGTAAATGGAGCATGCATGCCTACTATAGAAAAGATCGGATTTATTTACTTGGAAAACCTATGAAAGACTATTGGGCCAAAAGGGTTCTCTATAATAATTATGTTCACTTTTAATTATGTGCTTTTACTAGTATATATTGGAAAAAAGGTTTTGTATAATAATTATGTTACTTTTAATTATGTGGTAAAAAAGGTTTTCTATAATAATTATGTTACTTTTAAGTATGTGGTTGTACTGTAATGTTTTTGACAAAAAAATATATTAAAAATATATATATATATATATATAATAATAATAAATTAAAAAAATTAATAATATAGCTTTTTATAATAATTATGTTCACTTTTAATTATGTGATTGTGATTATATTAGTATACAAATTTATTTAAAATACATACCATATTAAAGAATAACAATATATTGACTGGAAGATAAAAAGAAAAAAAAAATAAAAAAATTATTTTTGGAATTTAATAGATACTTAAAATGTCAAAAATTAAAGAGAAAATACTGAAAGAAAAACCTATGATGAACTAGAGATGAAAAAGGAGGCAATTTTTGAAATGTGAAGGAATGAAATACGATTGAATGGTCTCAAATTTAACCTTGGTTGGGATTCTAGATGGTTTTCAAATCCTAGTTTGGAGTCCGCCCGTTCCTGTATAACTAAGGCTATGCCATTGTATTTCTTACCTCTTGTTTACCGACTTTGGGCTCCGGTATACTAATGTTAAGTTTTTACTTTCTGTAATGTCGTTAAGCTGTGTAAACTTAGCAGTCCGAAAGAGTATATGGTATTCTATGTTTGTAAGTATATTTGTTGTTACAGCTATTAAACTCTCTAATCCACGAGTTATCAATGATTTGATCGTATTATCTATTGATATGCCTTGACGCAGTTTAGCAGATGGAGTTGAAGTGCCGATTTTTTGTTTTGCAGATTTAGCAGGAGCTGTAAGTCCTCTAACGGCCAACATCATAAGTGGACAAGACCCCAACGTCAACTGTAGCCCCCACGTCGCCGGCCCCAACGTCAATAGCAGCAACAACTTCGGCTCGATCAACCCCATCAACACAGGTTGCAACTTCGGCGAACAAGCCATTAACAACGGCTATCAATTCAACAGTCAAGGCAACCGAGGCAAACAATTCAACAACTACGTCTATCCGCTAATGTAAGTTTTTACTTTCTGTGTATTCTATCCGCAAAATACTGATATGGTATTCTAAGTTGTAGCTATATTTGGTGTTACAGCTATTAAGGCTCTCTACTCCATCAGTTATCAATGATTCAGCTTAGCAGATTCAGTTGAAGCAGCCGTAATTCCTCTAATGGCCTACAACATCAGTCGACGAGCTGCTGACCATAAGTCCCCATCTCTGGTCGGCGCCAACATCAACAGTGACCCTCGCCGGCCCCAACTTCAAGACAGGCAACAGCATCGACTCTCCCACCCAGAGCTACCCCACCAAGCCCCAAAACACCACCAACAACCTAGACAACCGACACAACGCCGGCAAACAAGTAATGACAAGTATAGCCCAAGATCAACTTCTAGACCAACTTATAGCAGGTAATGATAAGTATACAAATCAGCTTTTGTTTTCCTTTGTAAAATTTCTTCTGTTTCTTGAGCGCAGTATATGCACAAAGGTGTGATTATTTTACTTTCTTTTGATCTTTTGTTTTGACAGAGCGTGGTGTATTTCTTTCTAATCCCTCGCAGGAAGTATATACTAAGATTTAGAGATGAAATAAATTCAAAAAATTCAAAAATTCGATAAAAGAGTAGGATCTAAAGATTTAATATGTACTGGAATGAAAAAGGAGGAGGCAATTTTTCAAAGGTGAAGGAATGTAATGCGATTGAATGATCCTCACATGCATTGAAAACTTCAAATTTAACATTGAAACCGAGTTTGGAGTCCACCCATTCCTATATAACGAAATTTTTGCCATTGTATTTCTCACCTCTAGCTCGTCGAGTAGTCCCGTCCTCAGGTATATTAATGTTAAGTTTTTACTTTCTGTAATGTCACGAGCTGTGCAAACTTCGCAGGCCGAAGAAGCATGCTGATATGGTATTGTAAGTTGTAGGTATATTTGGTGTAACAGCCAATAAGGCTCCTAATCCAAGAGTTATCAATGATTTGATCATATTATATGCCCACGTTATGTATTGATATGCCTTGATGCTTTAGCAGATTGAGATTAAGTGTCGTTTTTTGGTTTCCCAGATTTCGAAGCAGCTGTAAGCCCTCTAACGGCCAACAACATGGGTGGACAAAGTCAATCTATGGGCAGCACCAATGTCAACAGCAGCCGAAACATCACCGACCCCAAAATCAATACCGGCACTGGCATCGGCTCCAACGCCGTCGTCCAAAACAACCCCAGCTTATAGCAGGTAATACAACTTGACCAACTTTTACTAATAGCTTTTGTTTTCCTTTGCAAAATTTATTATCTTGAACGCATTATATATGCCCAAAGATGTCATGATTTGTTCGACTTACTGTGTGTTTGTATGGTAAAGTAATTATGGGTAGTATAGGGTGGAATAAGATACATAAATGAGTCTATTACTATATCAATTCAATTATGCAATTAATGGTTATGTTAATGTGTTGAATTTTGTGCTACAAAAGTTAGATGGACTTTAGTATATATTGTAATTTTTTTCCAGGAGAAAATTTCTAGGTATATTTATATATAACTGTTTTCGAAACAAAAAGATTATATCCCCAAAAATCTGTGAGACATAGCACCTACGAAAGCCACCTCATGAACAAAGAAGATCAAAAAAGAAAAATGCACAAGCTTTCCCCATTGGAAGCTAGAAAAGACTTAAGTACACGGTGGGCCCTTCATTTCCATCTAATGAGTGGTTGTAGGTAATTTTACCTTCTTGCTTTTGTAGCGCCATCTTGGAAAGACGATCTCCTTATTGCTTTCTCTATAGATATGTGAAAAAAAAATTGTACTAAAAGATTTTCTAAGGTTTCTTAATCTTTCCTTCCAGCAGTAGAAATAACATTCAAGTTTCCTTTGTTGTTTATCTAATTTATGATGATTTTGAATCTCCGAAAAATTGTAATTTCGAGATGTGTAATCGAGAATCTAGCATTAGGGTTTCCCATACACGGAGCAGTTATGCCTTTGTATTTGTTCCTGAACCACAATTGAATGTCCAATTGATTGTTGAATGCTCATTTAACCATAACACGCCTCCATCGCCATTATTTCCTCCATTTGAGAGGGATGCAGCATCGAACCATCCTTTTATGAGAGAGTCCTTTGGGATTTCCTTTAGAGATCTATTCACTTTTAATTTTTGTATTTCAGTATGGCTGCCAACACCTCCAAGTGCTCTATAGACCACTGCTTGAACATAAGGGCTTTTATTTTCAAAGAGGAAATTGTTGGGATATGTAGTATTTTGCATATTCCATCTATCATGGTAGTCTAACACTCTGGACCCCTCCGAGACAAAGGTAATAGAAATATCTATTTTACCCCTATCCCAAATATTTTTAGTAAAGGCGCATTCTACCAATAGATGCAGTACAATCTCCCTCTCCTTTAGGCACACATGACAGATATTTGGCCCAACCCATCCTTTGCGTTGTAGATTGTCCCACATAAGTATTTTATTTTCCACCATTAGCCAAGTAAAATTTTTTATTTTGAGGGCACAATCCCATGACCATAGTTTCTTTCACCATCCACCAATAGATTGTTGCCAAAGTTTTGTAGCTAAGGCTGAGTAGACATTTCTAACAAAAAGGATGCTCGAATTGTCTCCTCCTGTCCATCTAAGCTCGTCCTGTCTGTCAAGAATTTGCACACCCGCCCCCATTAAGGTCTTACAGAATAAATCCCATTAAGATGCTTGAGCTCCTGTAAGACCTATATCCTTGCTATCGAGCCAATTAGAGCATATCTCAGAGGGTTCTTCTAACTTGATAAAGATAGTGTAATTTATTTATTTATTTAGAGTGTCTATAAGATCTTTTGAGAGAAAGGAATCATTCCCCATATCCAGGATACGATCCTTGCATAATAAGATCGAAAGTCTAGAGCCATGACTCCAACTTAACCAATGCAATAAAAGTTGTAAATACTTTAGTAGATTCCTCTAGGTTTGTGAAGCCCGAGTCAATTGATATGTAGCTGATCTAAGGCAGGTAGAAACTGAGCTATATGGGAGGTACTTATCTTTGATTAGACGATGCCAAATTCCATCCTTCAATCAAACTCTCCATAGAGTTTTTTCCAACAACGCCCTTTTGAAGAGTTGTAGGTTTCTTAACCCCCAGCCACCGAAGCATTTAGGTTTTGCAATTGACTCCCAATTGTTGAGATGATAATGTTGTTTTTCTCTCATGTCTGACCAGAGGAAGGAGAAGATTAGTTGTTTGGTCCGATTGAGAACAGAGGCTGGGATATTTTCCAAGGCCATCAAATACATAGGCTGGCTCTCTGGGACATCTTTTATAAGAACATATCGACCCACCAGGGAGAGCCAGCGATTGCACTACTAACTAATTATTTTTTCAATCTTTGTAATGAGACATTTCCAATTTGAAGCCTTGTAATTGTCAGATTTTATAAAGAAACCAAGGTAGTTTAATCCATCCACAAGATCTGCAAATTTGTAAGGAAGAAAGACTTTAAAAGAGTCTACAATCTCCTGTTGTATCCCAAAAGAATTTTTACTTATAGACCCGTCGCTTTACATAAGACAGTTAAGATTCACTTAATCACCATGTCCATTCTTCTAATGAGGCCTATGACATTATGAGGACATCGTCCACAAAAATAAGATGAAGGATATTGATAACTCTAGAAACTTTGACCCCTGTTAGCTTCTGGTCAACCTCTCCTTTCTTTAAAGATAAGTTGAGTCCTTCCATCACAAAAATAAATAGTAGTGGCGAAACTGGACATCCCTATGTTAAGCCTCTACCGCTCTGAAAGAAATATGTAGACTCCCCATTTATCATAATTGAAAATGTAGCTAAAGTCACACAACTCAAAATCCAGTTAGTGGTAGGTAGGCCAAAACCCGATTGCAATAACGACAATCTTAAAAAATCCCAATTTATACAGTCCTACGCCTTCTTAAGATCAAGCCTCAAAATCATAGCTTTTAGTTTTTTTTCCTTAATACTATGTAAGAATTCTTGTGCAGTTCCTATAGTGTCTAGGATCCTTCTTCCTTTTAGGAAGCCCATTTTCTCATTAGATAAAGACCGTGACATAATCGGTCTAATCTTGTTAGCAATTAATTTTGCAATAGTTTTATAGCACATATTACATAGAGCAATTGGTCGAAAGTCATCAAAAGAGGTAGGTTTATTTACTTTCGGAATAAGAGCAAGAAAGGTCAAATTTATAGATTTAATCACCTCACCTCTTTTTCTGGAATCCTCAACTGCTTCCAATAGATCCTCCCCATCCAGGTCAAAAAAATGGATGTAGAATTCAACCGTCCACCCGTCTAGACTGAGGATTTTTTCTATTGCAAATCCTTTTAGACCTCATTTATTTTCTCTCTAGTACAATGTTTTTCTAGAGCACTAACATCCACCTCTTCAACAAGGCGAGGAAAGAGTTCGATGGTGGCAAGCTGATCCATAATGACACTTTTCCCTAGGTCCTCAAAGAAACTTTTAAAGTGTGTGGTAGCTTCACATTTTAGAGCCTTTTGTCTCGTGTGATCCTATCCATTTTCATCCCGAATCTCCCAAATGTGTTTGTTGTTTCTTCTATGACTAGCAAACTGCTAAAAAAATGTAGTGTTCTTATCACCACTTTTGATCTAGATCGCCCTACTTCTCTATCTCGATAGTTCTTCTTCATCCTGGAGATGTATGTTTCGTGTTTCCTCTAAGTTCATTAAAAGAAGGTCCAATTTTGTGTTCATCGATCCCCTTGATCTCTATTAGTGATGATCCTAAATATCCTCTTTAATCTTTTCGAAAACAAGGAGATTTTTGGTTCTATTTCCTTTGCCCCATGCCTTTATACGATACTTTAACTATTTTAGTTTCATTATTAATCTTCTCTACGCTCTAGATTCTTGCAAGAAAACAGGATTAGACCAAACTTCCTTGATAATCGAACAGAAGGAATCATCTCTTAGCCATGATGGATTTAGTTTGAAAGGATGTGCAATCGGGTTTGAAAAATTCTGTAGTTGCAATAAAACTGGAGCATGATAAAAAAAAAAGGATAGTTTATCTAGGACCTATGTCTGCCAATTGAGGATATGAGTTCCTCCAATATGTAAAACTGGTCAAGTCTCTTTTCTATATCTTCCCTTCCTTTTGTGTCATTTCTCCATGTAGGAGCCACATCAGTTACCACAATGTCAACTAGCTGGTTTTTCTGGAAGATATTCTTTAAATAGATTGCCAATGGGTCCAGGTGTGCTTGTCTCCCCAAACCTCATTTGCATTGAGTGTGAAGTTGATTTCCCCAGCAACGAGTATATCAAGTTTTGATCTAGCAGACCCCTATTATCCACCTTACTCCAAAAATATTTTCTCTCAGTGTAGGGTCCGTAGACATTTAATAGAGAAAACAATTTTTTGTCTTCTAATCGAGTTCCTGCCAAGAGAATGCCATCACAACTTAAGTAATATGTAAAAACAAACTTATTTGGATCCCAGGACACCAAAAGTCCCCCTGAATTCCCAGTTGAATTGATCGCACACATCATCCAATCAGGACAAAATGAGGTCATGAAAGATCACGCCTTCATCTCAACAACTAGAGTTTCTTGCATAAAAATAATATCCGAGCGAGTTCTCGAGAGAAGTCTACGAAAGGAGGTTGATTTCAAGGATCCTCCTATCCCTTTGATATTTAAGGAGATTAGGATCATGATTTGTCTCTAGCAAGGTATTTCATGCCTCTAAGCGCCCCTGAATCAAAGTTAAGTTGGATATGTTGTGCAGAGAAAGAGGTGTTGGTTCCCTCTCTTTTCCTAGCACTCCTGGTTTTTAAAGGATAAATCTCAATCCCCAGTCCCCTCGACCATGCAAAGTCCTTTTTGTCTTCCTCCCCATCCCTTTTTACCACCCTAGGATAAAAATTTGACTCTTCACAACATAAGACTGAATTTCCCTGATAAATAGGCAATGGAATGGGTCATGTGGCCTCTATGGTGGAGGGACTAGTGTGTTAAGTACCCTATAAAGAGATCTTTCACCCTCATCATATTCCTTGTACCCAGGTCTAAGACTGTTGTCACTAAAAGGATCATAGAAAAATCCCCATCAACTTTGAGTTCACAGGAGGGACCCGCTACAACCCGAGGCTCAACGGGTGGGCATGCTTCATCCCAGGTCACTACAGAAGGAGTGAGGGTGTTTTGGGTTCCCACCTCATTTCATAGGGTCACCAAGCCCTCCAAATTTGGCTCTAAATATTCCTTAGAGAAATCATCAGACAGTGACTCAGGATCCAACGCAAAGGAAGGGTGGAGTTTGTCACATTCCAATGTCGATGGAGAGAAAAAAAGAGATGGATAATGTTTCTTAAGATTACCTGCAAAACTATCATTGTTCGCCTCCGGACTAGCCGCCACCATTGCATGAGAGTGATCCTAAGCCAAAGCAGTTCACTCCAAGAGAAGTAGGATTAGATGCCTTCCAAATTAGTGAGTCCTTCAAGACGTCCTCCTCCATAGAGCCCTGACAACCCCTTCTCAAGTGTTCGGTCCTGTGACAAAGTGTGTATCTAAGGGTTATACCAAAATAGTTCAACCTTTGACGCAAATAGTGACCCCTCCACTCAATATCTAAATCCTCTAGTAGCCCATAGTGTATGCTGACTTCTACTAGCACCTTTTCCATATGTTTGTCAGAGGCCGAAAGGGAGTGCTCATCAACCATTATGAATTGACCAAGTTTGATTCCAATGGCCTCCAGTGCCCTTACACTCCAATGTTGTAGCAGAAGGCCAGGTAAGAGCACCCAGAGGTTGTAGAAGTGAAAATAGTCAGGTGTTGGGTCAAAGCTAACCTACCAATGTTTGATCATCAAATTGTTTCGTTCGATGACCCGTAGCTTTTCTAGAATGAGAAAAGTGTCTTCCGGTGTCTTAAAAATGAATCCAAACTAGCCCCTCGGCAACATCAATATCTCTGGAGAGTATCCTAACATGGGGACCTAGGATGATTACATCTAGTGTGAGATGGGTTGCTTGCACAGAGAGAGATAAGATAGGAATCATACCATAACACTTAGTGCCAAGTTACATGACTCCTACATTCCAATGTCGATGCCCATAACCATCCTCTATTTGTCTTTTTTTTGGTTTCCACACTTGTTTCCTCAGCACAAAACCTTCCTGCTCACTAGAAGGTCTCCCTCCCTAGTAAGCTTGTAAAGATGGTTTCCTATTAAACTCTGTGTTAACGCCGGTAGACCCCCTCTCTACAAACATGTCAGGATTTTGAACTCTAGACAAAGGAGAAGGAGAGCCTCTGCTCTTTGGAAAAAACACCTTACCTGCAGTCAGGAAATGCTTTGAAATGTTAATCGTAGATGGCATTAAAGAATGTTTAATGTTGATCCCTGCACTCAGCTCATCAAGCGAGGAGAACAAGCCAACCGTGTTCCAATGTGCCTCGTCAGTTGCACCCATAAGTGCATTGACCTCATATTCCATAATGGAAGCTTCTAACAACTAGTTTCAACCTGTCCCCTAACTGATCAATCCCCTCCACTAGATATAGTCAGCTCAAATCTTGTAGAAAGAGGAGGTTCTTAAAGACGTACTTTAAATCTGAGGTATGATGGAAGATACCCGTTACTTCGGTCTGAGTAAACCAAAAGGACGAGAAGGGTAAGTGGTTGTAGACCAAGGATCTACTACTCCTCTAGATTCAGTACAGACACAGCCACTAAAAATGTAGAAAACACCAGTAGTATCTAAAAACCGAAGTAGCTCCAAACTTCCCATAGCTTTATTCCATTTGGACCTAGCTTTAAGAAGCTCTGAAACTGTCTTTCGCACAAAAATGCACCAAGGAGAGCTTGAAACTCACCATATCCGCCATTGGTGAAGATTATCTCATAATGATAGAATTTATTTAATCATATTGTAATTATGATGGGCAACAACAATATTTAAGATTAATGCCCTTTTCTATTTTTTAAAATGATCGACGGGGACATTTGACTTCAATGTGGTTGTCACAATTTTCACACCAATGAAAGAACCATTAATATATTAGTACATAATTAATGTATCAATTAATTATTACATTAATGTAATGTATAATAATGATATATATTAGTACATTAATGTATATTGTAATGTATCTATTATCCCCAATTTCTAGGGATAACTAGGAGATCATGTCTCGAGGCCCACAGGTCCTAGACATGGAGTACCGAGAGAAAGATTGACCTGAGCATGGCCCTGAAGGGTCCATCCTTCTTTTCTTCGCCAGATTTTTCTTGTCAGCAGCAACAACATCCATCACCATCGGCTTGGACTTGCATCAGAGAAGACTCTTGCTCCATGAGGTAATTGGTCCAGGTATCATGGTATGTGTCATGTTTGATCATTATAACTTTCTTATATGTGCATCAGGTTCCTTACATTTCTCACAACTGCTTGGATATTACACTAACCCACTTGACCATTGTTGGGGGAATTAATGGGGTGCCCTAGCAAGCTTGTATCCATGGGTTTTGGTTAACCACCAAGGGGGATTTGAAGAGCCATCGTTCGCTCCCGTCATACAATCATTTTACATCTTATCTCCCATACATCCATCCCATTCCCCTAGTTTGGGCATTAAGATGACCTATTGAGGGGTTACACTTTGTCTTGTGGGAAGAAGGGGATAAAGGCCCGGGGGGTAAAAGTAGCTGGTAAAAGATAAAATCCATAGGGAATAAAACCTAGAGATGTCTCACCCAGGGATCCCCGAGAAGGCAATAAAAGGCCTCTCGATAAGAAACAAAAGGGACCCAAAGAAAAATGATAAAACAAGACCCAACCAAGAGGATGGGAGGTCTCATCGAGAGCCGGCCCATTATGTTCATAGGTATCTAATGGTATGACATTGCCATTATCTAGTTACCACGCCAGGGCAATGACATTTGGTTGCATGGCCAAGGGAAAGGGGGTCTCATCACGAGCCATCCTTATCATTTCTACGAAAATACTAGTGGGTAACACTGTCATCTTTGGTCACCATTCCTTGAAGGTAGTGTCCTCCGGTCATACCTTGAAGTAAAAAGGAAAGAAAAGGTAATAAATAAGAAAAGAATAAAGGCAATAAGGGGCTTGGAAAAAATTGCATCAATAACAGGTACAACTCACCTCCTACAAAGGCACCCACGGACAATACCTTCCCCTGGTCTTCACTATGACTGGACGTCCTTAAACCATATCACTTCATGTTACATGGCTTGAATAATATTCTTTGGAAACTCTCTTCTTCTTGTGGATGCTGGCCCAATAGGTTATTCTGTCTATTTCTTCAACTTTGTATAGTAGGTCAGTGTAATGTCTTTGAGCTATTAGATGATATGCTAGGGGTTTTATGCATGTATTTGATAAATTTAATGATGAGATATGATTGACATTGCTATGATCCCAAGGACTAATGAGCCCATGGAGGGCGAAGTTTTTGATGTGCAAGACCATGCCCGATGGACAGGTACCAGTGGACCAGTACACGTGGGGAGATGATTAGCTCGGACCTCCATGGGGCTGAAGAGCCCATCAGATGGTTGTTGGGATGGAAAAGACAGGACAATGTTATGATGAGCCTTTGCACATGAATAAAGAAGGACGTTTCACCCAGGACACTTTGGCTGAGCCTGGCGTAGGGGGGATCACCCACTTCAGATGGAACGTTTGCCCCTTGATGGACAGAACGTCACCTAGGAGAGCTAGGCGTTATCTTGAGTGTGTGGTAGTGTTTTGAGGTTATTGGCATGTGTGGCAGCTTGGAAGAGCCTTAGAAGGGCTAACGTCTGACTTCTGGATGCTGGATATGCCCAAAAAGGGCCAACATCTCCCTCAGAAGGGCTTGACGTCCCATCTTTTGCTCATTTTATGTCATTTATCTAGCATTTAATGTAAAAAACAATGTAAATTTTGTAGTCATCCTTGTTGGTTGTTTTAATGACCTATTTTGTAATTGAAAGGTCATTGATTGGTATATATTAAGGATGTTTTTCCCTCATTATGACACAAAAAAACTTACTCTCTTGTGAGAGACTATATTTTAGCCTTCGTTTGGGATTTTTGGTGTTTCAAGTGAGGCGCAACTCTTCTTGGAGGATTTCTCTTGGCATATATGGTGTTTCTCTCAAGGAAGGTTTACATCTAGGGTTTGATTATGCATTCTTCATGATATGTAAGTGAATTTTTCATGCAAAACTTCTTAAGTGAATGGTTGTAGGCTTAATTTCTTACATTTTGCTATTATATTTCCATTATATTGTTGAATCTTGAAACCCTAGGTAGCAAGCACACTAGTAGGTCATTGCTATATGTCCCCATGTTTGAGAAATACTTTTAGCCATTGATAAAGGAAGATATAGCCTAGCCGTTGCTACACTTCTCTCCCTTTTTCTGAGTTATCCTTAAAGTTATAGGTTGAAGAGAGGAGACGTCCTAGGCCTAGTTGAATCTACACCTAGGGTTTTAACCTTCTAGGGTTTGAAAGCCTTGCCCCTGCAATATTGGTGGATCCTTCACTTCGCAGGTTTAAAACTTACAGTGGATCCTTACTGTAAGTTTTAAACCTGCGAAGTAAAGCAATGCATATAGATTCTTAAGCAATACATAAATTAATCAATGGCTCATACACAGAGTACACAGAGATTTTTACCGGAAACCCTCAA
>JZKD02S1180642.1:0-12664 GCA_000966675.3 Picea glauca | reverse complement strand
AAAAAAAAATTATATTTTCTATTTTTTTAACAATTTTTTCTATAGTTTGGGTTTTTTCTCTATATTTTTGTTTTTTCTTTTATGTTTCTTTTTTTGCAACATTGACAGTTGTTATTAGTAACATCATTTTTCAAATTGGGGGTAGATTTTAAGATTTCTTCCTACAATAGTACTCATTATCAAGGTCATGGTTTCAAATAAGTTGTAATTTTAACCCAAAAAAGAAGGGAGTAGCACCACTTTTCGATTTGAAAGTCAATTTTAAGGATTTTATTCACAACAGCATGTGTTTTCAAGGCCATAATTTCAAACAAGTTGTAATTTTAAACCCAACAAAAAAATGGGTGCTACTGGAAGCACCACTTTTCAATTTGTAGGTTGATTTGAAGGATTTTGTCCACAACAATACCAGTTGTCAAGGTCATAATTTTAATTTTCACACCCCCCATGAAAGAAAAAAAAAGGTGCTATTGGTATAATCACTTTTTGAAATATAGGTAAAAACAACCACTAATATGGCCTTTAAAAAAGCGAGAAATCTAGAGGGTTCTTGTCAAGTTGGTGAACCTTGATAGCTATGATCATTTATCACTTGCAGTATTGATAACTATTAGATACCTTATCCTTGGGATTATGGTGCATTATAAATATTATTTTAGAATAAATATGAAGATTCATAGGTGAATAGGAAGAGTCATTCAAACCTCTTGGAAGATGAAACCAAAGGTCACTTATCACTATATCAATATATGGATCACTTTAATGAAAATAAATTCAATATGTGGAGTTACTCATCCTTGGCCTGACGATGGTATCAGCACAAGTTTCATTTTTTGATAACTCTATGATTTGCTTCCATTTTCCCTTACACAACCTTGCACGGGAACATTTCTCTTTTGTGAATTCGTCATTGTTGCTTGCCTAGGGTTTTTCGACCTAGATTCATTGTTGATTTCTAGCTATCATTTTATCCACAAGAAAGATCTCACATATGGATGATATAGATTCCTAGTCCTCTATGTTTAGTATCTATGCCTCCACATTACACCCATTTAGGTTTCAAATTTTGTTCCCAAACCAACCCACGGCCTCTTCAATTTTTGACTCCTTGTCCAAGCCAACAACAACACCCTTCTCAAGGCCCTCACCATTTAGATCTTCAACGCAAGTGCCTACATTGTTTATAGCACCATTGTCTTCTTCTTCGAATTTAGGAAACCCTTCATCTCATCCTATGACACCTCTTCATCTACGCTCTCATTCAGTGGTGTCTTGTGAAATAAGGATTGACTTGAAGGATAAAAATCGGCATGCTTGAGTTGAATGTCTTATGGTTCAATATTATCAAACCTGCCCAAGATTTCACACTTTGGTAGTATGTCATAGTGCTTTCAATTATCCCTCACAACTCATCTTCTGGTACATGAAGATTCAAGTCATTATTTCTACCACTTCTACTACGACATATTTGAATTTTTCATTGGTACTAAGACAAAGGAAGAATCGGCTCAATTTTATGAACCAAGGAGGTGTGACTTCTTTCCACTGTGGCAACTTAAATTTATTCCAGTGACAGCCAAATATAGTGATACAAGTGTTTGGAATTTCTTATATTGAAGTGATAAAAATGCATTATATTATCTCAGTAGGTGTGCCTGCCTTTGGGGCTTCAAGTAATCTTTTCTTAGGTTTTGGAAGCACTACAAATTTCGGTCAATCAAATCCAAAATTTGGTCCAACATTTGGTAGCCCGATATTTGGACAAACTTCCTTTGGTGGAAAATGAGGAGGTAGTAAGAGAGGACGTGGAAGGAATTATTTTAGAGGTAGGGGGTAGGCAAAATCATGGTGAAAAATATGACCTTCACTATGTCCATTGTGGAAATAATGGACATGAGGCAAAGACTTGTAGGATCCCATGGGAAAAGATAAAAAAAATTAAGTAGGAACAAAATGAAGGAAAAGGTAAAGCTCTTGAATCCACTCAATATCTTATTTCTAATTACAATATTAGCATAAATGAAGATTTGTTTAAAACTGCATTTGCTTCTTGGAGATATGCTTGGTTGCTTGATACATGTGAAACTTTCCACTTGAATTTTTAGAGAGACTTATTTGAAGAATTGAATGACAAGGTAGATTGTAACATCCTGCTCTTGCGAGCACATGTTATTGACATATTCTTTGAGGACACTTGCATGTAAGTGATCTGGTTTTAGTATATGGTTGGTTGTTCACTTATGGAATCTTGTGATGATGTTGATGGATTATGATGTTATGTTATTAGATATATATGTATTGACAGATGTTATTGACGAGTTCCCCTTAGTGTGTAGGACACTTCACAGATTGAGGATGTCGATGGCATCAATGGACCTCCTTGGACTCTGGATCGAGTCAGTGAGTGGAATGTATTGGTTTGGGTATTTTTATTTATGCATATGTGACATATGATCGAGTATATTATGATGTTGTTTATGGATCATTCATAGTGTTTCGTTGATGGATGCGGGCTGACGATTGTTTGTTAATCAAACTCACATAAGGAGTAAAGGGTCCAAGCATAGCAACCATATATTGAGAGAGAGGTGTGGCAGCAGCCCTGTCACAGCCTACTAGCACTCCCACCATGGCTAAAATTGTAGGTTAACGATTACCTAGTTCGAGAGATCCACAATGTCGTGAGGGAAGATTGAGACAGACGACCATGAATATTCTAAGGGGCACGAAATAAGGCAGGGTCATTATTCCTTAGAGGCCCTTAGTCTCTCACAAGGTCACTTGAATGGAGTATTGACTCCAAAGGTTGGAAAACTACCAAAACCAATCAAAGGCGAGTGGAAACCTTGGAGCACATAGTGCGTCTTGAAAGACACATCGCGTAATTAAAATTTGAATCAAAGGCGAGTGGCACCCTTGGAGCATGGAGTGCGTCTCGAAGGGCATGTCATGGGATAAATAAAAAGAGATGAGTCAATGAATCTAGGTGGCCTAGACAACTTGAGCAAATTTTAAACCTTAAAACCTTGAGCGCATACGAAATTAATTAATCAACTAAAGAATGAATTTATTAAGCATAATCCCTAAGGGTCTAGGCATTTGTAGATACAGATTTAACTAAGCCTAAGTCTAAGTGAGTGACAAGACTAAAAATTAAAATTTTAAATTAAATAATGATGGGAATGAAATAAATCAATTTAAGAATCAATAGAAATAAAAATAAACCCTAAGGAGTGATTAATACACTTGTGCAAGTAAATACTGAATTAGAATTTAATTGATAATGGAATAAAGCATACAAGAATTTGTAAGCATAGAAAGGTATCTAGAGTATATTCTAACTAGAGAGCATTCCTATTTTCACTCAACTCTGTTTTAGAAAGGCGTCAGTCATAAATGGGAAATAAAGGTAATAAAGGGACACTAGGAGTGATTTTAGGAGTGCTTTTAGGATGGGTGAGGGAAATTGAATTTTAATTTAATTAAATTGTGGATTTATTGGTGCAACTAAGGGAACGGGTGACAGGTGTATGGAGGATTAATTCCTAATTAATTAAAAAAAAAAAGAATTAAATGTGCAAATGGCTAGTGATCACTAAGAAAAATTCTATAAAAGAAATGGCTAAGAGGAGAAATGATCATGACCGGTATGAGTAATCTTATGCTGGAGAAATTCTGACTGATTTTTCTTGTGAGATTTAGGATACCCAACTCAAGAGAGAGAGAGTGGTAGCTCGAACTTGCGAGGCGAGCTAGGAGCTAGAGTATTCTAGTTGTGGTTGTGTGTGGCCCCTTTGCGGCTTGGGGGGCTAAGGGGGAAGAAGAGTACCCCTAGTGTTGGTTGGGAGGTACCAGTGAAGTCACACAGATAGAAAGCAAGAGGTCGAAGGGAGCGCCAATGCAGAGGAATAACTTCAATTTTGTCTCCTTGGTTATGGTAACTCTTACCTTGGGAGTTTGTAATTATGTTAAGGTCTAAATTATAATCAAGTTATAGAAATCCATCGTAACTGTATTATAATTATGGTTGAATTGACGAGTTCATTAATATCTTCGATATCTAATTTGAGAATATTGGCATGTAAAAAGAAATCCATTCCAAATCTAATTATTTTGTTCAATGTAAATTAGTTCAGTTTATTTAGGAAAACATTGTGGTTATGATTGTCAGTATAACACCCACTACCATGGGTGGATTATCTGCTTTTATCTTCTTAATCATCCTTGCAAACCTTCTACCCAAGACAAATTCAATCTGTAGACTCATCAATTTATTGACTGGTGTGCCTGGATTACTTTCGTTGCCTCAAACTCCTCATCGATTTTGTTTTATTTGTAAATTTTCCTTTTGCCTGGAGCATTCGTTTCTTTGAAATATTCATTGGTTTCTCATTATGAGTTTTCCTTCCTTTCCGGTGAATTCAATGGTGGTTCTATGCATTTTGGGCAGGTGATTTCACCTTGATTTATCTTTGCTCCCAAAAATGATTTCGCCTAGCCATGTGATTTGTCCTTTCCAGATCTATGTGTTGGCAAGCATCTCAGCATTGCTTCCTTCTATTCCCAACGAATTGGGGTGTTTCCTCAGTATTTTTTTTTCTTTACCCTCTGCGAAATTTGTGACTTAAGGATTCCTACGTGTATGGGAGGGGACGCTCTACATCCACCTTTAAGAGCTCAACGAACTTCCTTTTTCCTGTGTTTTTTGTTGTCCTTTTTCTCAGTGTCTTTTACTTTTATCCCTGTGTCTTGAAGAGAGCCCTAGGGATTTGTATTTCCCTCTGCTTCCTAGCGAGTCTGGGGGTCCTTCTCTGCATTTTTCCATAACTCACAACAATTTTTTTTATGATCCTGTTTCTCTCTGCGATTTGCCTTACGCACAATGTTTTTTTTGTTAGCTTTTCCTTCCCTATGATTGCCCTCCAGATCTTTATATACTCGCAAGCATTCTCTGCGAATGTTGGGTACATCACCCCTATGATTTGCCTCCAGTGAGATTAATCGTGTTTGGATCTCTGTGTTGACCCAAAACATTGCTTGCGCTAGTTTATTGGCCCGGGGTTCTTAAAATCACTTTTCTTTGTGCCTTGTGAGTGTTGTTTTACCCATTTTCCTGTATAGGAAGCCCATGCGAACTTCTACCCTAACCTTACACTGTGATGGAACTAATTCCTTTGGTTAGTGCCTTAGAAATTATGATAAGTTTTGATTAATCGTCCTTATAAGCCTTATAATTAGCCTGTATTACTTTATTTATTTTAAGTGTGTATCTATATATTGATATTGAATATATATAGTTTTTGTTTTCCATTTAAGTTAAAAAAATAGTGGTCGATTACCATGAAAGGTAATCATTCATCCATTGTGGCCTTTTAGTTTTTTAAGGCTTTAAAGACAATAGAGACACCCCTTAGGTTTTTTTCCACACTTCCAACTGTCATTTAAATTGGAGATAATAACAAGGGTTCTTAGTCACTAGAGTATCCAACCAACAAATTTTGGGTCTCTCTTTCACAGCTTGGGGTTGCTTGAAGTTTTAATATATTCCATGAGTGTTTCAACAACTTTGCTTCTTGAAAAATTTTGATGTCAATTGATGGTGTATAATTATTGGTACCCTTTATTGACCTCCTCTCACGTGGTGGTTATTGTTTTAGTCTATGTAAAATCCTTATTAATTTGGAGTTTGGATAATTATTGTCGATTAGGTTTCTATGATTATTATTATTATTCATATTATGAAGTGTCTAAATAACTACAAAATTAATGAATAGATTCCATTTGCTTTATTTGTAAAACTTAGTTTAACATCCTAAAAGTCTAAATATCCGTACAAATAGAAAACTCTTATTTATGCTAATAATTAAGTGGTTAGATTGCGTGGCTCTATGGACTAATGTTGATGCATAAATGGTTACACTTTTGATTACTCGCGTGCATTGCAATAATGGTGATGCATAATTAGTTTAGTAATAAAATTTACTTGCACACCTTAATTTAAGTGGGCATGTGATTGCTTCGTAATTATTCACTTGCACCTTTGAATTTAATGTTGATCACTCTTGCGTCAGGAATAAGTTATTAATTAATCTTGTGTCATGAATTTATGTCGATATATAATTGATTTAGTAATGAGTTTTCTCTTGCTCCATTAACTAAGTTGACATGTGAATGTTCTAGAGTTGTTTACTCTCACACACAGTGAATATTTAATGTTGATGAATGATTATTAGAATTTGATATCACGTGCGAATTTAGAAAAACGAATGACATATGATTGATTAAGCATTTATGATCTCTTGTGCCAGTTAAAAATAGATGATTACCATGCACCATGGATTATGTTGTGATTAATTGATTACATTATTTGTGCGCATTGAATAATGATGATGTATGTTAATTAAGTGAATAAGATTAAATGCGCATATTGATTGGTGTTGTTTTATGTTTAATTGAGTAATTAGACTCCTTGCATGCACTGAAAATATAATGTAATGTATGATTGTTTAGATATTAGACTTCTTGCGTGAATGGAATTTAATGTAATGAATGATAGTCTTAGATATCACTTCTTGAGTGCAATGAAACTATGATTTAATGAATGATTGTTTATATATTATACTTCTTGTGCGACATGAACTTTAATGTCATGGATGACTGCCTTTATGTGATTGGAATATTGCACCATGAATATAACTGATAATTGCTCTTGCACCTTGGATCTAATGTGGTGTAGGATGGGTTATGTGATTAGTTAGAATACTTGTGCACCATGAATTAGATATGATGTATGATGATAAGTTGATGATGACCCTTATGCTTGAATAATTGATGTTTAGGTTGATGGATTGATATAGTTGATTGCGACTTGATTGTATTAGTGGGATTTAGACACCTCCTTGTTCCTCGGAACAGTCGCCAGCCATGAGACCTTAAATGGTCAAAATCAATTGGATCATGGGCTTGAGCGTTGCTTATGTGTCCTGGAGTTCCTAACCTTGTAGGGTAGGTTGGGCAGGTAGTCATTTTAATATTCATTAACTAATTGATCATTGTTTATAAATTGTTCAAGATGATTGTGATGTGTTAAGCGGCGATGCTAATTATGTTTATGTGTTGCTATCTTTTTTGTTGATGTGTTGAAAGTGTCGTTATTGATTTCATTGATGAGTATCTGGTAATGATTTTACTTATGATGTTGTTGATTTTGTGTTTCTATGATTTATATTGTTGATGCTAATTTCCTGATGTTAAAAAAAAAATAACCTTTTATGCTTCGCTTTCCTAGTCGTAACGGAGGGGTCGTTACTTATGGTATCAGAGCAGGTTCAACCCTGCGACTGTGGATCGTCACTCCTTCCACTATATATTACACTTGAATGATAACTCAGCTCTGATTAAATTTTTACCTGTCCATGCGGTAATCATGGTTATAGGACGTCGCGGAGGTTCACGGCGTGGCACTAGGGGAGGAGGTGTGATGCCTCTAGTAGCACCCATGCCAGAGGGGTCTAACCCCCAAGGAGAAGAACAAGTATTTGTACATGAGCATATTGTTGTGCGAGATGTGGTTGGTCTGACAAGGTCCTTTCATAGGATGTCAGAGGCCTTGATTAACCGCCTAGATAGAGATGAGGCCAGGGACCCTGTACCCCCCTAAGGGTCCACAGCGTGCCCCAGTCAGTACTGGTAGCATTCATTGAGAACTCGAGAAGGTTAATATTCCCATTTTCATGGGTGCTACGGATGGCTCAGTTGTTGAGGCTTGGATGGAGAACATGGAAATATGCTTCACACTTTTTGATTTCACATCCATCATGAAAGTATGCATGGCAGTATTTCAACTGAAGGGGAGCGATCTTTGATGGTGGAAGATGCTCCCACCTCAACTAAACATGGTCATCAAAGACATCTCATGGGAACTATTCGAGGAATGATTCCGGGAGAAGTAATTGTCAGGGGAATTCATTGAGCGCCAGCTCAATGAGTCCAATGCCTTACAACAAGGTGGTTGTACAGTGTCAGGGTATGAGGCTAGATTCTGGAACTACTTCGATATGCCCCACATCTAAACATGGAGAAGATGGAGGTCAGCAAGTTTTTGTTCATCCTCAACTCCAGCATTCATGCGAAGGTGAGGACACTATTACCTTAAACGTTGCACAATGCAGCTCAGAAGGCCCTCATAGCTGAGGAAAAGCTGACCAGCGGGGGTCAGGGCAAGACTCCTACAAGACCGTCAGGAAAGATGACATTTGAAGTGTAGCAGTGGAATTTAGGCTTGTTCAGAAAAACGGATTGGGATCACAAGTTTTTAGGCAAATAATCTCTACTTCAGCGACTAGGATATCTGGACCGAAGACTCGGTGCCAAACAGAAGGTTGGAGGAAGGGTTATGGACTGTCACATTAACTTGGAAGATTTTATCATGAAGCCAGACCTTTTATCACGATCTTAGGATAATATGACATCGTGATCAGTATGGACTGGTTGGAATTGCATGATATGATACTCAACTGTAAGACAAAGCAATTGAGTTGACCAATGATAAGGGACACAGAAGAGTGATTGTAGGAAGAAAACAGGGAGTGTCCTTGAGGTTCATTTCTTCCCTACAGCTACAAAAGAGTGTGCACAAAGGATGCCAACTATATGCAATATTAACGCTAAAATACAAGGGCATGGAGAAAGGATTATAAAACCTTCTAGTAGTACGTGAGTTTACAGACGTATTCCTAGAAGAGTTACTAGGTTTTTTGCCCAAAGGAGAGCTAGATTTTACCATCAACTTGAACCCTGGCACTGAACTGATAGCAAGAACATTTTATCGGATGTCAACCCCTGAGTTATAAGAGTTGAAAATGTAACTGGAAGAGTTGTTGGACCTAGGAATTATATGTCCAAGTGTTTCACCTTGGGGTGCGCCTATTATTTTCCATACGGAAGAAGGATGGGTCGTGGAGACTCTATATTGACTGTCGTCATATGAACAAGGAAACGATCAAGAACCAGTATATGTTGCCAAGAATAGATGAGTTTTTGATTAAATGGACAGTGCGAGGTGTTTTCAAGGATCAACTTGAGATCAGGTTATCACCAGTTATGCATTAAAAAGTAAGATGTTCCTAAGACCGCAATGAAGACGAGGTTCAGACACTACGAGTTTACCATTTTTCCGTTGGGACTAATAAACGCCCCAGGGTATGCATGAGCCTGAGCAATGGGGTGTTTCGTGAATACTTGGAAAAGTATTTTCAAGTATTCATTGATGACACATTATTATATTCTCAGACGACGGAGGAACATGACTAACTTTTGCATTTAGTATTACAGTGTTTACGGGAACTCTCGAATTCTCTTTTTATCAATAGAGGATTCATTGTTTAGGGCATGTTATCTTCGGTGAAGGCATCACTGTGGATCCAAATAAGGTAGATGCTATTATGGAATTTCATGCACCTTCAAACGTACCAGAAGTACATAGCTTCATGGGTTTAGCAGGATACTATCGACGGTTCGTCGACAGTTTTTCGAAAATAACAATCTGGCCACATAATTGTAGAAGAAAAACAAGAAGCTTATACGAAGTGCACGAAACAATTTCGAAGGCTCAAGGGGTTGTTGATGACAACATTGATACTAAAGGTCACTGACATGTATGAGGACTTATTGGTATGCATAGATGCATCCAAGGAAGGCTTAGGCAAAGTCTTGATGCAAGACAGTCGAGTGATCGCTTACATCTCAAGGAATTAAGAAAACATGAAGAGAACTACCCGACGCATGATTTGGAGTCATTGGCCATTTTGTATGCCCTGAGAGTGTGGAGACACTACCTGATTGGATGGAAATTCAAACTAAAAACATACCACTGTGGCTTGCAACACTTTTTATGCAAGGTGACTTGAACGCGCGACAGAGGCGTTGGTCAGAATTGTTTAGCGAATATGATTTTGAGATTTCCTACATAAAAGGAATGGTGAACAGAGTGGAAAATGTATTGAGTCGGAGACCACGCTTATTTTCGGTGATACCTCTTCAGATGAATCTTCGAGAAAAGATTCTAACTTTACAGTGCGACGATGATTGGTATAAAGAGGTTATGAAAAATATCAGACAAAGCACCATGTTGGTACCAAAGTTTGAAGGATATGCATTGGACAACGATGAATTGATGAGGTATAATAACCGAATTTACCTACCGCCTAACGACAAATTGAGAATTTTGATCTTAAACGAAGCTCATAGAGAAGTTTACATGGCTCATCTGAGAGTCACGAAGATGAGGGCAGACCTTAAGCCCTTATTCTTCTGGAAGGAAATGAAGGCGGGCATAGTTAACCAAGTGGAGAGATGTCTAGAATTTCAGTAGGTGAAGGATGAATATAGACATCCAACAGGATCACTATAGTCACACACTATTCCAAAATCGAAATGGGAGTTCATTTCGATGGAATTTATTGTGGGATTGTCGCTGACGACAATGAGGCACGACTCGATTCCATGGTAGTTGACATTCTGACTTATGCATACGACGTATCACATGCTAGACATAGCTATAGTTTTCATCAGCAATATTGTGATATTTCATGGCATTCCTAAAAGGATCATGTTCGATCAAGGATCAGTGTTACAAGAAGACTTTGGACTAGTTTCCAAGAGGCCTTGGGAACACAACTTAACTTTAGTATAGAGTATCACCCTAATACCAACGGGAAGACAGAAGGAACGACCCAAATTTTGGGAAGATATGTTTTGTATCTATGTAATGGACCAACAGAAATGTTGGGAGGAATTCTATCCACTGGTAAAGTTTCCATACAACAACAGTTATCAAGGTACCATTAAGATGGCATCGTTGAGTTTCTTTATGGGCAACCGTTTCGGATGCCATTGAGTAGGGATCGACTTGAGGATAGGATCTTGTGGGACCGGAATGATCCAAGGAATGGAAGATCAAATGTAAATGATAATACAAAGGATTAAAGAAGTGCATGATCAGAAGAACGGTTATGTTGATGTCCATTGCATTGATCGCAACTATAAAGTTGGTGACCGAGTTTTTTTGCGGGTGAAACTGCACCAGAGTTCGATTAAGTTCGGAAGGGGTACTAAACTCTCTCCTAGGATTGTGGGGCCTTTCAAATAAGTGGAAAGGAAGTGACTGTGGCCATCGAATGGCCTTGCCTCATTCTTGGAGGCGTATGCACGATGTTTATCTTGTATCTATTTCGCGACATTAGGTTATTGATCCTACACATGAGATTGACATGAGTTCCTTCCGGTGTCATATGAGGGTGCCCTCACGGTTGAGACAAACTATATTCTGGACCATCACGTTCAATAGCTACGGTGTCAAATAGTCGATCAGGTCCAGGTTCAGTGGGACAATTATAGTCCACACTCGGCTACCTGGGAGGACACGTATGATATGCGCTAGGAGTTTCCACATTTGTTTGATAGTTAGACATTTAGATCTTGTCAGATGCTTTATTTATTGCATATATGTATTGTGAAACTTCGGGACAAAGTTTAAAATAAGAGGGGGTGTATGTAACATCCCACTCTTGTGAGCACATGTTATTGACTTATTCTTTGAGGACACTTGCGTGCAAGTGATCTAGTTTTAGTATATGGTTGTTTGTTCACTTATGGAATATTATGATGATGTTGATGGATTATGATGTTATCTTATTAGATATCTATGTATTGACAGATGTTATTGACCAGTTCCCCTAAGTGTGCAATGTTGAGGAAAATATATGAATTATCTTAGTCAAGCATTTTTTAATCTTGTATGGCTAGGACAAAATAGTCGGGAACATGACTCTATGCTTTATAGCCTCAAAAATAATTTCCCAATCCACAAGTATTAATTACCAGGGCTTAGGTTGATTTATTAATGAAAACAATGTTGCAAAAATAAAATAAAATTTTAGGTTGTAGTTTTATAAACATATGCACATTGCAGAAAGTAAATATGGAGATCGAAAAGAAAAAGTGACCAAGTCATAAATCCACACAAATGAGACAGAATAGCAATCTTATTTATTTAATTCCAAGAAATCAAAAGTGTTTTTCTCTTTACAAAACCCCTGTGAGGGCATGGACCAAAGTCTAACTTAGAGATCCCCAATGAAAACCATACAAAAGGACTCTGACAAGAAGTAAAAAATGAACTTTATAATATCGATCATCTTGCCAGAGACTGCTGCCAATTTGACTCTGCACAATATCCTTTATCAGCTATTAAATTTAATCCATAAACAGACAAGAATACGCAGACTATCAAAGATAGATCAACACCTTCAAAACAAGCATCTGAATGATATGGTTCATCTTTGAACCTTGTTGTCTACAGTAGGACCCTGCTATCAAAAAGAGAATTAGGCTCTGAATAACTCAAGAATGAATGAAAACTGAACTATCTCATGTCAACAAAAGAGCAAACCTTAGTCTTTCTTTCTCCTTCTATTATCCCTGTGTTCTTCCTTCTCATTTGGATTTTATGCATTCCAAATAAGTTGAAGTAGTTCAACTACTTTCTTTAGTTAAGTTAATTAAACTTAACTAATTTTATTTTAGGGGAAGTAATAATAATAATAATAGTTAAGGGTCTTTATTTAATAATAACTAAGTAGGTGGGACCCCTTGTGACTCCCTT
>JZKD02S1180641.1:164969-217323 GCA_000966675.3 Picea glauca | reverse complement strand
ACTCAGGTGTCTGTAACCAAGGATGGACATAGATCTGTGATTACAATTACTTCGAAGAGTACTTAAGAACTACATGCATTAGTTTATCAACCTTATTCACATCGCAGAACAAACCCTAAGAATAGATCGACGCAATAACACTGACAAAATACACATCTCACTTAGCATCATAAGTTATATCTAACACATTCAACAAAAATAAAGCACTAAGCGTTCATATATCTATCTATCATACATAACAATCAATACACTAAGCATACCCATAGTATAAACATCATATCACAAAGCAAACCATCAACACATGATATACGTGGTTCACCCTAGTGTGGGGCTACGTCCACCAACGACTTCTTCTTCTTTATTAGGCTTCAATCTCTTACATTCATCTGCTCTTGTGCATTAAGCCACAGAGCCAAGCTTCACACCAGACATGTGATCTGCGCACTAAGCACCAGATCCACCTTCCCAAAATCAGGTCAAGGCACAGAGCCAACTCCTCTATCAAGCACAAAGCCTTACATATGCAGTCTGTTGCACTAAGAAACCCAAAACTACTTACACTTATCCTTGCAAAATATCGACTCTTACATCGCTTACTACTTCTACCTTACAATCTTACTTATTTATACTTTTAAATTTCCTTACAAAAATGCCTAAACATGGGTAAACCCATGGGCCGACATCCCATAACCCATTACAAAAACCCTAATGAACCCCTTTCTCGGTCCACATAGCCTGCAAAAAAAGTGATATTCATGATCTCAGCTCGACCCGGGTGCTCCTTCCTTGATCACTGTGTCGAAGTCCAAAAAGTGGTCAAACCTGACCAATATTTCATCAAAACTTGGTTGAGGGCCAATAGGCCCCCAACACTCACCTGTGACTCATCCCAAGTCACTCAGATCTGGGCAACACTGCTTCGAAGGCCTTGAGCTTAAATCGAGCTGCCACGACTTGCTCCTTCGCCTGAGCCTCCTACTCAATGAGATCTTAGATCATCTGCTCAGTGAGAAGCCCTTCAAGGTGCTATTCCATTATTGCAACCACTTGGTCTAGTTGCGAGCCTTGTCCTTCGATCTCTTCAAACACCGTGCATGATTTACCCTGCATCGGTTGTAGCCTCCGTGTGACTTCCATTACTCTGCCTTGAATGGTAGTAATCTACTGCTAGACTGCACACTGTTCTTGAGATATCTTCATTCTCTTGACTTTAGTAAGTAAATAGTGCCTATTTCTGTGCCTCTTGTACCTGCGCTTCCAGTTTTCTCAGCTCTTTATCTTCTGTGAGGCGTTCATAAGTCTACACACTTCTATTGCTCAGCTGCTTGCGTTCTGAAGTGAGGGCCTTGATTCTTACAACTGCATTCCTAGTGGCTTCCTCCCTCTGATCGCGCACTTCTTGCAGAKTSMTCGGTAATKCTTGAATCTMCAATTCCATTATCCTTGCTTGAAGCTGCTGGATGGCCTCAACGAGCTTCACCACTTGAACCTTGACYGACTCATGTCCCTCCCATGCCAAGCATGGAATAGAGTGAAGTGCTTTGCTCACCRCTTCTTTGATCACARTCTTCTTTGCGAKYAKCTGGTCCTATTCCCTCCATATCTTCGCTTTGTCCTCCTYGATCATCTCCSAAAACTCATCTTTCTCATTTTCATACGTGGTTACATAGTACCRMACAACTCTTAGTTGCACTAAGGCTTCCTCTTTCTCTTTCTTCAGGGATTCTGTAGCCTTTTCCTTTTCTTCTTGAACTTTTTGAAGTCRAGCCTATGTTGCATCTGTTAATCTTCTCAATTRGGTAGGCTTATCCCCCAATTTTGTAATCKYTGATGAGGAAGGCACAGTAGGTATTGCGCGGATAACTTGAATAACTAGTTGTATCTCCTTCAGCTCCTTCTCGACCCTTACATACAACTCTTCYTKCTTTGTTCCATATCTTTGCAAGATATCTTCAGATGCATCCTCCATCGCTCCACACACTAGATCGATATCATCCTCTGCGAGCGTAGCCTCTAGCTGGGGCTTACTGGCACGGGTCTTCTTTATTGCTGAAGGTTTCTATAGAGAAACCTTCCTCTTCTTCAATGTTTCTGTCTTAGTAGGGGGATCCTTCGGTTGTGTAGCTTCACCTTCTCCTTGCTTTTATCCTTCCTCCCCTCCTCCTTCTTCATTTACTTTGTCTCCTCCTCCTGTGGGTGATCCAGATCCATTTTCCAGAGGCGCTATCTTCCTCATCAGTCTGTACATCCTATACTTCCTCCTTTTTCTTTTTCTTCTTTGCACTGGTCTATCTGACATGCTCGACCCGAGTGACCAAGGGGCTTCCTATGATACTAGCATCAAAGAGTTCTATAGCTACAACCGGTAGAAGGAACTCCTTCGACCATTCTTTGGTGATCTGCTCCATATCTTCATCGATCAACTTATAGTAAGACTGTAACTCTTCCTTTTTCTCATCCCCATGTAGAGTGATATAAATAAAATGCGGATCTACGCAGAACTTGGCTATTGGTATATACTGGTGCAAGCTGCGCGGGGTCATGCGCAGAAATGACTCTATGGAAACCTTCAGTTGCTGATAGTAGGCATGGAACACTGCGTTCGACTGCCATTGCTTCGACATGTCATTTGTGTACCATAATGTATAAAATATAGCTTACAATGGCTCCGATGGTTCAATTTCTGGAAAAGATGCTCCCTCAGGCATTTTCCAAGCGACAAATGCAATCAACACAAGTAGCCAGCTGAAGTGGAACTAGTATCCCTAATACTACACTTCGTGGTAGTCTTTCTCAAGTTCATTGAGGAGGTAACTTGCACAATTCATATGCTTCCCCTCCATGCATTTTCCTGCGAGGTCCACCATGAACCCGGTGACCTATGTGGGGTGAATCTTTCCTACAAGCTTGCCAGCTATGAGTTGGAAAGCGAGGTGCATTGTGCCATCCTAGATAGAGGCTACCTTGTAGCCTCTCTTTCCCTTATCAAATTTTCCATATGCCTCCTTGATGCACTGTGCCAGGGAGTGATCTGAGGTCTTCCTGGGTAGAACTGCTGAGGGTCGGGTCCTTGCATGCTCAATCTTGTGATCAAGTCGCTTAGCGCCGGATCCATAGTAATCTTCCTGTCGAGCCACATGTACCCACCATGATAACACGTTAAGAGGAGTTTAACGCAAGAGTTAACCTCCTTATGTCATCCAAAATGATGGATCTTCATTACATTGAGTATAGTGGATTGCGTCATCTCCTTTATCCATGACTGGGCAATGATGCGAGGCTTCTTCCCAGTGGTCTTCGTTAAATATCAGTGAGGTGTTAGCACGATGTAGTTATTTTTGTCTCCAAGGATAAAGTCACTATTCTTGAGGGATGGGATTTGTCCCAACTGAATTCCAACTACGTGTATCCCCTTCAAAATGTACATGGTGATCAATGTGTACTCGAAGTCCCATGAGCTGTTGTCGCGGTTAACTGTGCTAGCCAAAGGTGGGATATAATAAGGTAATATCAACGAGAGCTACTTCGCATTAGCCAGATCATCGCGATGCTTACTTTGCTTCTCAGTCGTGGGGATGGTATGACTCGAATGTTGTCTAGTCAAAGGGAAAGCCTGCAATCCCCTGGTCGATGATGCCTGAGCACCTTCAGACATAGCTTTATCATCCATAAAATTCTTAAGAACCTCCTCGACAAACTTCCCTAACTCAGTGCCCTCGACTGACATTCTCTCTTTTAAACGGATAGGTTAGGGTAGGTGAACAGATAGATGAGTAAACAATGGATGGCAAGGTCTAGGTTTTGAAAATCACAGTTCGACATAATCAATTCTTAGCTAATTATAGGAGGCAAAAAGTGGTCCCAGTGCAACGTGAAATGGGTTAAATAAGCGAGCGTCGTAACGGATTCTTCCAACGGGAAGGAATGCTTCCATCAATGCAAATCTATCTGTTATGGCGCTGTCTCAACAACCAACGACGGTCTATCCACCCATAAATGCATTTTCTAGCCATTTCGGAGCGGCGTTCTAACGGTCGGGCTGCCTCCAATGGTCATATAGCTTCGCCAAGGAGAATTCCCATTCTGCGCAGTTCTGCTGTTCCGATGAGGTTCAAATCTTGTAAATCTGTCTCTTGGGAAGTTCCAATCTGTGAAGTCTTCCATATGTTTTCTTCCTGTATATTTTCCAGCCTTCTTCTTACCAAGCTTCCTTACCTTCTTTCCTATAATCTGAGTCTCTCTAACTATTTCTGAAATCCTCTTTCCATTCTTGTTCTTATCTTCTCCGGGTGTGGTGACTTCACACTGCTGAAGTGCCCTCAAAGGCTATGAAGTTAATATCCCTTCTCTTACTACTTCCTGGGTGGATATACTTTCTTCTTGCATGGATAGGTCCTTCAAATCTTCTTGCGTTCTTTCAACCTTGACAACTAATTCTCTTTCCTTATGTTGCTTCAACTCAACTTCTCGTTCTTCTATCAATCGATCTATTTTTCTAGCTATGAAATCCCGTAGTTCTTTCTTTTTATTTTCTTTATATGCTTCCTCTGCTTTCCTTCTGACCCGATCTTTCTCAATCCAAGTCTTACCTAGAAAAAGTGGGAAAGGGGCACCTATTCTCAACAAACTTAATGACTTCAAATTCCTCTTCAGTCGATGTTCCATGAATAATAAATGGTACATTAGTAACTCTCCCACATAGGGTTATCATCTTTCCTTTGAACAAGCCTATCCTTCCCAATGAAGGTACCACAGTAGGCTTCCCCAAAATTTCGCAAGTGTCTTCTGTCATAATATTCACTTGTGTCTCTTCATCCAAGACACAGTCTATGTCAAAGTCTCCTATTCTTTCACTTATACACTGTTTTACTTTCAAGATCTCTGGTAAACTGACATCTTTGTGATCATCCATCATTTCTTTCAACTATTCTAATGTAGTCTGAACTTTCTCTAATTCTTTCCCTTGATAATTCTTTAACATGCTTTTATTCCATTGAAATCCTTCATAGTTTTCTTGTCTCATGTTCATTTGTTCAACTTTAGCAATCATTCTTGGAAAATTCTCAACTTCATGACCAACAATTTTACAACAAAGACAAATAGGGCCTGTACCAAGGAATTCCTTAGCAAGATGTCCTGGTCTTCTGTAGTTATAACATAGTGTCAACCCTCTCTTTCTTTTAAAATTTTTCCCACCCTCTCCTGTACTGCACACTAGGGTCATAGTCCTGGTCCTACAATCTGCAATTTTTTTTTCTAGGTTCCTTCATCCAATTATTAGTCCAATGATTCTTTCTATGCATAGGAATAACATATCTTTATTTATTTCTATCAAATTTATTCATACCAACACTTTCTTCCAACTGCACCCTATCTTTCAGACTAGGACAAAATCTATTAAACATACTTAAATTCATTCTTTCGAAACAAAATTTTTCTCTTTATCTTACTCTTATCAAAGCACAAAGCTTTAAATCTTTCAAGATCTTAACTCTTTTCTTCAGATCGGGTTTATTTCTTAGCACAGAGCTTCGCAAGTCAAGTAGAGTACTACTCACTACAACAACAGATCTAGGCACATAACTTCTCTTTTCTTTACTTCAGTTCCCAACAATCAAAGTTTCAGGTCTCGTCAACAGAACCATTTGTTGGCATAGGTGAAGACCTAGGGTTCAATGCTTCAACAATGCACCAACAAAACCCTAACTACTGGCCCTTTCGGCAACACCTGCAAAGAAGGCGAAGTCTCACCCGAGGTAGAGGCAGGGGGGGTTACATGAATCAGGTATCTGTAACCAAACTGGGACACAGATCTGTTATTACAATTACTTTCTAGAGTACTTAAGAACTACATGCATTAGTTTATCAACTTTATTCACATTGCAGAACAAACCCTAAGAATAGATCGACACAATAACACTAACAAAATACACATCGCACTTAGAATCATAAGTTAGATATAGCACATTCAACATAAATAAATCACTAAGCATTCATAGATCTATCTATCATACATAACAATCAATGCACTAAGCAGACCCACAATATAAACATCATAGCACAAAGAAAACCATCAACACATGATATACATGGTTCACCCCTGTGTGGGGCTACATCCACCAAGAACTTCTTCTTATTTATTAGGCTTCAATATCTTACATTCATTTTCTCCTATGCACTAAGCCACAGAGCCAAGCTTCACACTGGACAGGTGATTTACGCAATAAGCACCAGATCCACCTTCCCAAAATCAGGTGAAGGCATAGAGCCAACTCCTCTATCCAGCATAGATCATTACATACATAGTCTGTTGCACTAAGCAACCCAAAACTACTTGCACTTAGCATTGCAAACTATCGACTCTTACATCACTTATTACTTCTACCTTACAATCTTACTTATTTATACTTTTACATTTCCTTACAAAAAGGCATAAACATGGGTAAACCCATGGGCCGACATCCTATAACCCATTACAAAAACCCTAATGAACCCCTTCCCGAGTCCACATAGCCTACAAAACAAGTGAGATCCGCGATCTCAGCTCTGCTTCGATGCTCCTTCCTCGATCACTGCGTCAAAGTCCAAAAAGTGGTCAAACATGACCAAGATTTCCTCAAAAAGTGGTCGAGGGCCAACAATATTTGTACATATAGATCACTCTGCCATTAGATTTCTCATGAATAAACCCATTACCAATGGCCGAGTAACTAGTTGGCTCCTGTTATTACAAGAGTTCAATATCACCGTCCTTGACCGACCTGGAAAAGAGAACTTAGTAGTTGATTTTATTTCACGCATTAATAATGAGGGTGATAATGTTCCTGTTGATGATAGTTTTCCAGATGAATATCTCTTTTCCCTCTCCGTAAATACCCCATGGTTTGCAGACATGGAAAATTATTTGGCTACTAGAAAGTTACCAGCTCATTTGTCACCTCGTGAAAAGTGTCGAATTATCAGGAAAAGTGATAACTACTCCTGGGTTCGCCATGACCTTTTTTGTACTGGACTAGTCTTGATTATTCATAGATGTTTCCGAGAAAATGAGATACCGGAAATCCTATGAAGTTGTCACGATGGACCATGTGGTGGCCATTTTCCCTAAAAAAGTACAACATATAATGTTTTACATTCAGGTTACTATTGGCCTAGCATTTTCAAGGATGCTGCCAAATATGTGAGAAGTTGCGATAGCTGTCAAAGGATAGGAAGACCCACATCAGTTGATGAAGTTCCCTTACATGCCCAAGTTATGATAGAAAATTTTGAGAAATGGGCCCTTGATTTTGTAGGACCAATGTCACCCATGTCTCATAAGAAGAATTATATTTTGGTTTGTATAGATTATGTCACCAAGGGGGTTAGAGGAAAAATCCTTATTTAGGGCTATAGAAAAATCTGTTGTTGAATTCATTTATGAAGACATATTTACCCACTTTGGTGTTCCTCGTGAAATTGTTATAGACTAGGGAACACAATTCACTTCTAATTTGATGAAGGAATTAATGGATAAATATGGGATCAAGCATCATAGGTATTCTCCATATCACCTGCAAGCTAATGGTCAAGTAGAGTCAACAAACCAAGTTTTGGAAAATATCTTAACCAAAACTATCCAATTACACCATAGGGATTGGGCTGATAGACTTCGAGAGGCTTTGTGGGCATATCGTACCACCTGGAGAAACACCACTGGGCATACCCCATACAAACTAGTTTATGGAAAACAAGTAGTTCTACCAATTGAATTCCAAGTAAGGACTTTTCGTATTGCTGCAAAATTGGGATTAGACCTAGACGAGGCACAAAAACAACAAGCCCTACAATTGAACGAATTGGATGAGATTATACAAGATGCTATCCAACAAACAATGTTAGTTCAAAACCAAAGGAGCAAGTGGCATGACAAATTTATTAAGAAGAAACAATTTCAACCTGGTGATTGGGATTTGTTGTTTGATTCCCGATTCAAAAATTTTAAAGGAAAACTTACCACTTGTTGGTTGGGTCCTTATGAGGTAGTTATCGTGTATGATAATGGGGATGTTAAGATAAAAAAATTGATGATGGACAAGTATCTTTCATAGTGAATGGACATCGACTTAAACTTTACCACAAACACATTTCCAAAGAGGATTTTCTATAGGTCATGTCAATCGACAAGGCATTGGCCTTAGTGGATGGGGAAGTTTCTTCTCCCTCCCCCTGTTCTTGAAACTTTTCCTGAATTTTGATTGTACATATGTAAATAATTTAAAGTGTGTTTTTGTTGATAAACAATTTTAGAGGTCTTTGCAGATATTTATTTCACCACAAGTGGACAACTTCAAGGAGACAAAAAGGGAAGTATTTTACTTCGGGAGAATATGTTTCTATATTTGAACTTTGTTGTATGCTTAAGTATCAATTGAATAATGACTTATTATTATGCTTAGAAATTGCTTGCTGTAATTTTTTTTACAAGATTTCTATCTTCCTTCTTCTTAAGGCATCTTTAATGGCAGTTGCTCATAACCTCCACCACTAGAGGATATAAGGAAGTGGCACCTTGTCTTATCAAACCTAGAGGTTACTCATACAATTTCCCCAAGAACCTTGAGTGGATGAGTAAAGCATCTTTATGAAAGAGTAACAAGAAGGTATAATTAGCGGTTAGCCATGGAAACATCAATATAACTTTAAAAAAAAGAAGAAAGGCAGTAGGGATTGAAGATACCTTTCTATTATTTTCCAATGGTACCATCCACTACACACTAAAAATGCTTGATCATACCATATATTTCTATAGGCTACATCCACTTAAGTATCCCTTACATCAGGACAATCTATAAGGAATACATAAAGAAGATTCATCCTCTAACATGAATACCATCCCAGTCCTAAATAAATTTTTTTAGAGCTTCCTTCCCATATTCTTGCAAAAATAAATCTTTATACAAAAATATTGAAAGATGGTGGACCAGTCTCTGCTGTAAAAGGGTGTAAGAGGATAACCTGTCGGGATACTGAAAAGTTTTGCTGGCAGTGGGTACCGTTCTATGGTATGACTAGGTAAACCCGTCAGAGTACTGAACATGCTTGCTGGAAGCAGGGCATTGTACCTACCGAGGGTGATGATCTGACAAACAATAAATAAAATTCCTAAATCTTAAAACTTGTCCTGATGTATGAGATTACTTGTAGGCAAAGTTGAAAAGAAGTATGCATGGTTAAGTAAAGGTAAATGAACTCCATCACTCCGCCATTAGGAAATAATTTTAAGACAATCCTAAGACTCTCTCACCTACCTCTTCTTAAATATATGTAGGATGTTTTGTCCTAGAGGTGGGGCCATATTTTAACCATCTCATCAGACTAATGTGTGAAATTTATCTCGACACCTAAAAAAATATAAATCTTAGGCTATTGGGAGAATTGACCGGTTCCCTATATATTTGATTGTGAGGTGTCAAAATACTTAGGAGTGGGGGAGGGGTTTCCTGAGCTGACAAATGATAAACACTGCCATCTATATTACAATCCATTAGAAGAGGAAGTAGAATCTTTGTCAAAAATTCCGTCATATTGTTTTAACGACATCTTGGGCTATTATATCAACAATTGTTTATATTAGTATGCTAAATTCTATACTGCTAACATCACTGTGTGTGTTATAATCCTGCTATTCATTTTTATGTTTATATAATGGAATATTGCTTAACTGGTTCCTTGTGACAATTACAGATCAATAACAAACTGCTAAATTCTCACTATCATCTATATTACACGCCTATAAAAAGGGAACAAGTTGTTTTATATTATTACAGATCGATGATAAGGCAATCAACAATGGTTAATCCTATTCACACTCATCCTATCCATGCTCCATGCTCCTGTTCACCATGAATTCTAAAAATTGTCCAAGATGAGTGCTAAGGGTGAACGTCCATTATGATGGGGATAATTTCCACTTACAGAGGAGGACTAGATGGAGTGATATTTGGAGGACCAGATGGAGTACCATCTGGAAGACTAGATGAAGTGACATATGGAGGATGGAGTGAGGTATGTATCTATTGTAAATGATCATGATTGCATGCAGGAACTATCGTTCAAATTAATTACAACCGTTGCAATGGTAAGTTAAGATGGGTTGAAAGGTATATATTTTCAAAATTCATGTTGGTAATCGAATTAAAACTTTTAAATGCATTTTTATGATCAAATGTACAATTCGAAGACTTGGACATTGATCTAATTCTCACATGATTTCATTTTCCTCGAAATTACACACCATTCAAAATTCAAACACAACACAATTATAGTCTCACATGGCGATCGTGTATGATGAATTCGCCCACGAACTCAACTGTTTCCACCACAATTGTATTAAAAACAAGGTGCTCTGCCCCAATTTCCATTTCACTCATTGTTGGCACAGGGGTACACCCAGGGTTCAACTCTAACATTGCACCAGCAAGCCTTAACTACTGCCCCTTTCGGCAACACCTGCGAAGCAGATGCAGTCTCACTAGAAGTAGCGATAGGGGGTTGCAGGACACAAGTGTCTACAACCAAAGGAAATGAAAGTGTATTCAAAGGAGAAACACACAAAGATCTAGTTATTATTTATCTCCTTTAGGTCTACTGAGCAAGTTATGTCTCAGATCTAACACAATGATGCAAATAGCATAATAACAGAAAGCAAAAGAACATAACATCAATCACACAGAACAATAAGATATACATAGTTCACCCTCTCCCTAGGGCTACATCCACAAAACTATGTTTCTTGATATTATGTGAAAGCATACAATTCTATCTGTGCACTTAGCTTGCAAATATATCTCTCTTTCTCTCTTCTCTATATCCCCTCCCTGTGCACCCAGCCGCAGGGTTGATCTTCGCACCCAACTGAAGATCTTACAATACAGACCCTATATTTCTCTCAAAACAACAATCACAACTCTCAACAATCAACACCGATGAACTCTCCTCGAAAAAACAATGAATAACCACAACCAACCCATCCCAGGTCCTCTAGACCTTTATTTATACATTACAACGACAAATGTCTAGGTGTCAAAACCCTAGGTCAACTTGACCCACATTTTTAGGGCTTCACCAGCCTATCGTTCCTTCTTTCCCACGAGGTGCTCCAAAGCACTCGTTGATGTCTTCTTCCTCTTGCTGAGTTTTCCATGATCTATCTTCCTTGCTGATATGTCATCCTCGATAATCTTGTTCAACGACTAGCTTTCCCTTACTTCGATCCTTCTTTTCTGTTTCTTTAACCACTTCAACCCAATATCAATCAATGTGCCTTTCGCGCAGTTCATATTTCTCCTTTCTTCCTTAATATTCACTTTCTTCCATAACCAAGGGCCAACAAGCACCCAACACTCACCTGTGACTCGTCTCGAGGCACTAGAGGTCTAAAACTTCAGTTTCTCTTCATCTTCAGACTGCAAAGAGCAGCCTATGCTCTCTATTCTGTTCCTCCCTTCCTTGTGCAGATTGTATTTTATGTGTTTGGTACCCATTTTCAACTGCTCTTGGTACCTAGACCCTTCTTCTTATGCTTTTACTGAGAGCTACGAGGCAGCTGGTTGTCGTAATACAATTTCAACCGACTCCCATTTACCAAACCTTCCTTGCATTCTCCCTTCAAGGTCTTCAACTGTGCAACTCCTCCTTCTGTAACATAGGCAACCTCATATGGCCCAAGCCAATGTGTCCTAAACTTCCCTGGATGCTTCATGAACTTACTGTCATATACCAATACCAGATCTCCTTGCTTAAAGGCTTTCTTCTTTATATGTCTGTCATGGTAGGCCTTTTCTCGNTGCCAGAATCAATGGTCTTTCTACCTCCATAACACATCTCCTCGGGATCTCATCAGGTCCCATATTATAAAGTTGTCCAGCTATAAGTGAAAAATCTGCAGCTCAAACTACCAACTGTTTCTTCTGAATGATGGTATATTCATGAGGTGCCATTCCTATTGATAGGAACTGAACTATCTTGGTGAAGTGTTCATGAACCTTTTTAATGGCCAACAACTATGCATCTGGTACTGTATCCTCCAAACTGGTAGGTTTCTCTTCATGTTCTAACCTAGACAAGTGGTTATGACCCTTGTTCATTCTTCTTGGCTTGACCAGAATCTCAAAATCATATTCCTGAAATAACAATATCCATCTGCATATTCTTCCCCCCAACACTGGCTTGTTGACTAGGTATTTCAACACAGAGTGATCATTGAAAATCTTAAAATGTCCTCCCAACAAGTAGTGTCTAAACTTCTACAATGCGTACACCATGGATAAACCTTCTCTCTCAGTGGTAGTGTAATTTATCTCAGCTGTAGATATCTTTTTGCTAGCAAAGGCTAATGGATGGTCAATATCTCCTTCTCCTAGTTGTGATAACACTTGTCCGAATGCAATAGATGACGCATCGACGTGCACATGGAATTCCTTACTCCAATATGGGAAAATCAGAATGGGCGTAGTGACCATTTTCTGTTTCAGTGTGTCAAAGCTCTGGTGACATTCCTCTGACCATTGGAACTAACAATATTTATTTAATAAATTCTCCATAGGTGGTGTTATGTGTGCATAGCCCTTGATGAACTTTTTGTAGTATCCCTTATGTCCCAGCATAGTGCACAACTATCTTACTGAAGTAGGAGGGGGTAGATTAACAATGATGGAAAACTTGGAAGGATCTACCAACAACCCCTGGTTTCACACAATATGGCCTATAAACACTCCAAAGGGTGAAAAGAAGATGCACTTCTTCAGGTTTAGGGAAATATGACATTGCCTGCACTTATCCAACATTAGTCTTAAACATTCAATATGATTTTGCAATAAGCTAAAAAAAGTCCAATCATCAAAATATGCTTCCAGAAATTTATGTAAAAATTCCTTGAATGCTTCGACCACCACCATAGAAAATATGGCCGGTGCATTTTTCAATCCAAAAGGCATCACTGTGTACTAGTGGGATCCCCATTCTATTGCAAATGTGGTCTTATGGTGACGTTCCTTAGCAATCCTGTTCTGGTGATAACCTGAAAATCCATTTGTGAAGGAGTAAACTTCCTGTCCTCCCACATTATCCAACACTTCGTCAGTAAACGATGTAGGGAATGGATCATGTAAGCATGCATCATTCAGTTTCCTCAAGTCTACATAGATTCTGATCTCTCCTGTCTTCTTATCTTGGACCACCATAGGGATAATCCATTCTGACTCTTCATCAGGTTCTATGATTCCTGCTTCCAACATTTTGTCTAATTCAATCTTGACTTTCTGCTTATATTTGGGATTTAGTCTATAGGTTCTCTGCTTGATTGGACTTGCATTTGGTTTCAAGGGGATATTCATCTCTCCCATGGTCCCTTTAATTCCCTTCATGTCGATAAACTTGGTTGGAAACAAGTCCTGATACTCATGCACTAGTTTTGTGATCTTGTCAATAGTGGCATCATCCCAATAATATCCAACGTTTGCGAGATTAGGTGCTTGCTCCATTCCAATATTAACTTTATTTATTTTGATTGGCTATCCAATAAAAGGTAGTTTGACTCCTGGTCCTTCTACATCTCACTGTCCTTCTGTCTCTGCAATTTTCACATTCCTAGGATCATCATCTTCATCAACATTGAGATTGTAACGACCTTGCAATTTCTAAAGTGGTGCAGTCCATTCATATTCTTCTTGCTCCAAAGGGAGGTTAGGTGCTTCCTCAAAGAATTTTTGTCTTACAACTTGTAATGCTTGATCTACTGAGAGGAACTAACTTTCATATAAAAATGTAGCTACAAAGTTCTGAGTCATACCGGACCAATATGAAGTAGTGAGGCGTAGTTCTGCTTGAAGATACTAATTAATAGGTGTTGTGTCCAAAGTGTTGATGAATTTATGCATCCATTGCTCTTGGGGGATGCTGCTCCAGGCCTACTCACAACTTCGCACATGGTCCTTCAGACAAATTTGACCTATGTATCGAAATTCACACCCTTCAGATTTTTCTGAAAAGTGCACTGTCATCAAAGTGTGAGATTGCACCTAGTCTGCGATGTTCTTCTTATGTGTTCCCCACCATCTTGCTAGTGTTTCTTTTAAAGATTCATCCAGTGCTAACAGTTGCTGTTGTACTGGTACAATTTCTTCAAATTATGATAAGAAAGTTTCTAAATGATGTAAGCCATCAAATGTGGGCAGATTACTTACTTTTGTACCAATCCAGCGAACTTCCTTGGTCAATCTAACACACCTTGTCGTAGAAACTTTATAGATTTTGTTTTGTCATTTCTCTAGTGACTCTTCCAAATCTAATGAGCATGCGCTATTACTTCTCTAGCTTAAGTTCCCATCTGATGTAGGATTAATGTAATCCTACTGTCTTGCTGCCAATTTATATATGTTATCTAGTTCATAAGCACAATCTTCTTCTATGATGGGTTCTGTGTATCTGTGACCTTCATCAGGATTCCGAGGTGTAATGACCCTAAGGTCATCACCTTAAAATGTCATTATTATTTTATTTAAGTCAACAACAGTGTAATTGTTGAAATCCCAATCAATTTCTAACAACATAGGATAAGGACAACTATCATCAACTATCTCAATCACCTCGAAATCCGCAAATGTCCTTACCCCGTCGATGTCCACAAGGACATGCTCCAGTCTCCCAAAGGGGCTTGCTACCTAATGATTAGCCATCCTAAGCCTGATAGGGGAATAAATTAACTTAGGTTTTTCCATCAGTGCCCAGGTCTTCTTTGTCATAAAATTGACTTCTGACCCTAAGTCGAGGACCACATAATCTATGTCACGATATCCAATCTGAGAATTAAGGTGTAGTTCCTTATTTGTCCTTCTCTTTTTGGATACTTGATGTACTGCTTTATTCAGTAGAGGAGCTATACTACCTATCTCATACCGTCTGATCAAATTTTGTAGTTCTTGTACATCTCTTTCATCCTTAATTAGATTAATATAAGTACATAAGAATTCCATAAGCTTTCTTACCTCCTTTCCTTCTCCATCTGATGCAGACTGATCAAATTCCAAAGGCATTCCACATTCTCTCACTTGTGGTTGTGCCTTTGATGAAGAAGCTTGATCTCTTCCAAATTATTTTCTTGCCTCTTCAAATGTATTTTTTTCTTCCCTCAGATCAAACACTTGTGTCTTCTCTGCAACTCTTCTGATCCTTGATTCTTATGTAGTCTTTTTTGGGGTCACTTTGTCTTCTCCTATAACAACGCCTCCTCTAGTGATAAAAGCGACTCTGGGATCCTCTCTGTGAGGTTCTGTTGAGATTAGTTTTACTTGCTGGTTTCCTCCTCATCTCTCCCGAAGCTTGGCTAACAACACAGGGAAATCTTCATTGACATGTTCAAATGATTTGCAGTAGCTTCAAGTGGTACAAGGGTTCTAACAGTCCCTTTCCAAGTACCTTGGCTGTGCGTATTTATAACAAATGGTCTGACCTTGACCTCGACCCATGCCTCCTCCTCGTCCTCTTTATATGAATCCACCGCGAGGGTTGAAGTATCTTCTTCTAGGAGACTTAAGCTACGTAGCATTTCCTTCTTGCTGTACTTATCCTTGAATCCTATATGTATCTCTTGATCTTTCCTGCAAGAGGTCATAATCTCTACAGTCTTTCTCATCATGCCCCACAGATTTACAGAATGTGCAGTAAAGGTTTGTAGGTGTCTGGACATATTTTTGCATGAAATAACATTCACTAGGGTGATCTCTATTTCTACATACCTCTCACTAGGGTATAGTAACCTCTTCAAAGGGCTCACAGACCTAGAGGCCAAGTACTCATGGAATTGGTGAGAGTGCTCCTTATCGTGGCCTTATAATTTGCATCTGATACACCAAATATAGTCTCTTTTATCTTTTCACTTGTCTTTCCTCATATCTTCGACCTGCAAAGATAAGCTAGTTAGCTGATTCAAAATTTGACTCATACCTGAGCTGGATTCTCCCATAGGGGCTGATTCTAGTTTCATGCAATATCCAACGCCCCAGACTACGAAGCAACCTTCTGTTGCATTAGAGGAACTTTGATGTGTGGTAAGAGGGCAACAATGAACCATTCCTTGTTCTGCTCGTCTGGGATCTGAAAAATCAATCGACCTGTTAAGGTCTTAAACCTCTGATCAAACTCCCAAACAGGTTCAACTACTTTCTACTTGATTTCTTTCAGTTCTGTGATGCATTTTTACTCTAACTTGGGTTTCTTGAATTCTACACTCAACGCAGTCTTGATCTCGTTCAACGGTTTAGGCTGTGCAACTTCGTTAACAAACTTCATGTTCTAGCTCAGTGTGAAGTCTCTCAAGGTAGTACTAAACTGAGCTCTCTTAACTGCTTCATCATTGATTTTCTTAATACTCCATACAACCTTGCATAAGAACCAATGCCGATCAGGATCTTCAGATCCATCTCCTTTAAATATAGGTAGCCTCATTTCCTCTGCCATAGATATTTCTAGGTTTCTTGACTGAGTATGTACTGAACTGCTAGTAACAATGCTCTGAGTGCTCTGGTAACTCTGACTACTCTAGTTACTTAATGCCGCTAAAACAACAAGAGGAGTAATAGTACTTACTTCGACAGTCAGTGCAGTTCCTGAAGTTTCTGACTCTTATCGATGAGGTTCTTCAGTCTTCTCTTCCTCTGCTCCAAGGGATCCTGACTATTCCTCGTTTGATAGCTCTTCTTCTTCTCCACTATAGAACCCTTCATCCTGTGATAGTGGTTTGTGGCTTTGCTCAAACATGTTTACTATAGGAACCTCTCTGAAGGTTCTCCCACTGCGCATATGTCCCACCTTTCTGTTGATGTCGCTATCTGAGTCTTTGAAAATTATATCTTCAATCTGACCAATTACTATATCTTCAAGATGTTCTACTCATGCAATGGCATCTTGATTTTCAACTTCAAAAAGTGTAAAATTTTTCCTCTAGGTCCTTTAAAGAAATACCTCTCTGCTTGACTATATGACTCTACTCTGTCAATAGAAAACTTGGTAATGTACCCTCCAATAGTTCTATCAAACCAGTGGTATAATGATCTTGACATGACGTTATCAACTCTCTTGACCTTTGTGATCAACACCTACGTCCAAACCACATGCGGTCTAGATCTAATCTCAATCTGGGTATCTTCTAGTCTGGATAACCACTCGTATATGTCTTTATAAATTCCTCCAAAGAAAATATTGTGTATATCAGTAAATATATACCTTCCCATCCAATCCTTTGTGCTAATATTAGGGTTCTTGTTTTGAGCCTCAACGAAGTCCTTTTCTTGTTATTCTATCCACTTCTGAATCTCTGTATTCGATGGAAACCACCTTGACATTCCCTCAATAAGATCTCGGTCCCGACAACAGAACCATTTGTTGGCATAGGGGTAGACCCAAGGTTCAACTCTAACATCACACCAACAAGCCCTAACTACTGGCCCTTTCGGAAACACCTACGAAGCATATGCAATCTCACCCGAAGTAGCGATAGGGGGTTGCAGGACACATGTGTCTACAACCAAAGGAAATGCAAGTGGATTCAAAGGAACAACACACAAATATCTAGTTATTATTTATCTCCTTTAGGCCTACTGAGCGAGATATGTCTCACATCTAACAAACTGATGCAAATAATAGAAAGAAAATGAACACAACATGAATCACACAGAACTACAAGATATACATGGTTCACCCTCTCCCTAGGGATACGTCCACAAAACTGTGTTTCTTGATATTATGTGAAAACATACAGTTCTATCTGTGCACTTAGCTTGCATATATCTTTCTCTTTCTCTCTTCTCTAGCTCCCCTTCCTATGCACCTAGCTGGAGGGTTGATCTTCACACCCAACTGAATATCTTACAATACAGGCTCTCTATTTCTCTCAACACAACAATCACAACTCTCAACATTCAACACTGATGAACTCTCCTTGAATGAACAATGAATAACCACGACCAACCCATCCTAGGTCCTCTAGACCTTTATTTATACATTACAATGACAAACATAGAGAGATCTTCCTTCACGCAGAGTGGGGACCATTCTTGGTCAGTCTGTAGGGCCACGATGATGTCACCTCACTCCAATTCACTTTTGGGTTTGATGGGAGACTGGATCACATAGGGTCTCTGAGGAATCTATTGCCTCAACCACAAAATTTCCACGGGTTGGGGATCTGTGGTTCAAACACCATCAATTTCCACGTCCAATCTATAACAGAGTGTTCAAGCCTGAATTTAAAACTGTTTCTAAAGCCAAAGGGTACTCATAAGAATGGATTAAAGACGAATTGATTAACCCCCTGATTGTATTTACGAAGCCCATCACTTGTGAAATTAGGTACTCTGTTTTTAAAGATTTTCATTTTCATCTATTAGCCCGTTTTCAATTCAATAAACCCCTATATTTTCCTTTCTACTTCCTGAAAATCCTTGAGAAAATGTCTTCCCAAGTCCGTAAAAATTTGGCCAACCCTCACAACAGTTTATTCCACCATGGCCTCATTAAATTGCTTGTTATATTTGAATTGAAAAAATAGAATAAGACATGGGAAAATTTCCTCTACCACTTCTTAAATCCCCATATCACAGTTAGGACAAGCAAGAGATCAGTCGATTCAAGGGTTGTCATGCCATATAAGCCTCATTCTCCAAAAACTCCAAACCCTCCAACTCAAACTATCTCCCTATCTAATAAAAAGGCCAAGAAAATTATTGATTCCCCTGCAACCTCATCTGGTAAGAAAATAAAAAATCTTCCTGATAATTTCCCATTTCCTTCAACACCTATTGATCATCAACATAAGAAGCTACAAGATGCATTCCATCAAGATTTTCCTTCGGTTCCTACAAAGAGGAGAGGAGATAATTGATTCAAGGGGGAATGCTTTCAAAGAAGCACCCGAAGTATGAGTGGAAAGCCCAATATAAAATCTCCATGCACTTCAGATCCTATTCAATTGTCTTTCGATCATGAGAGCCCCATAAAAGACTCAAAGAATTTTCCGTAGAGGAGTCTAAGCCCTATAAAGAGGTCAAATATGAACCTATTACACCAATTCCCCCTCACAAAAACACTGTTATTCCTTCCTCCCAGATGCCTACACCGTATTCTAAAGTTGATATACCTTCTACATCCATCAAGGAACCCAAGACTTATTCTCTTGAGCCATTTGATCACACCCTAGTTATTGAGAAATTGAAACAAGAAAATGCTCATTTTCTTCCACAATTGGTAGAATAAAAAACTATGGATAGGCATCTACATCATGGTAATGCTGTCCTGCAAGCAAAAGTGAACTCTCTTCAGCGATTGGTTGATTAGATGAAAACCACCAATCTTAGTCTCTGGATGCTATTGAAACATCATAAAAGGCCTAAGACAAAGTCCCCAGGGAAAGAGGGAGAAGCTTCTAAAGCCAATCCACCCCCTCCTTCATGAGTATAGTTATGTCAGGTGATCCATTTTTGTTTGCAGAGGGACCTACAAATCCTTAGGCGTGGGATAAATGTTTGTTTGGTCTTTTGACTATTTTTTCCAAGGGCCAAATCTTTTTTTCATACGACATTATATATTCTATTCTCTCATTTAGCCATTTTAAAGGTATTATCAAGCTTTATACACCAATTCTCCATGGAATCACGCAAGGTATGTATAACAATTGTTTTTGTAATGATTTTACGATTAACTCATCTCAATTAATTGATTATGAATATCTAACATTTTGGTTTTCTTGCAACAGGTCAGAATCACGATCCAATCCTCCATCCAGTCCCTCGTCTGACACTCCGTTCAACACTCAATCCAACACTCCACACTCCACATGACACTCGATCCGGCACTCGAAGTGCATAGAAGCTGGTGGTTAGCACATTGGCAACCCTTGATGGACGAATCAGGGATATGGATTTTATGCCCACTCGTGCCCTCCATCTATGGGGCTCGAAGCATCATAGATTGGGTAGTTGCAGCGGCCGTTAAGTGGAGTGCACAAGAATGTTAAGGAATATGCTTCTATTAGAACGAATTTAATGAACTTACTATTTTTAAAGAGTGTCGACCCTTCTAGTGGTTGACCTCTCAAGCTTTGTAATAATCTATAAATACCACTGTCTATGATACAAAGAAGACATGAATTTTATTATTTACACAGACATTATCACCATTTTGCTGTACACTCTGTTTTTATGATCAATGCCAGTGCTGCACTATCTTAGTGACTGTGTTTTCCTTTTGAAGTGTTTCCACGACCTTCTGGGGGGCCCACCAGTGGTATGGGTGATTGTTTATACCAGTATATATTTTCATTTATATAGTTTCCTTTCATACTCCTTAGATTTTGAGATTGCTTATTTACTATGTATATTTCTTAATTTCAAATTGCTTGCTATGTGTATCTTTTAATTTCACATCGCTTGTCTAATTCAACTCCCTGTACATCTTCTCTTGTTTGCAGATCACTTTCTGAATTGTGTGTATATCACAGAGGGATGTCCATGGTTGTGTGCTAATATTTAGAGTCCTAACATTTTTTTTCCAGGTTGTAGAAGCTCTCTAAATATACTATCATGTCTTTTTCTCCCTAGCTGTAAATTACTCTGCAGAGTACTAATTTAGATAGTGTTTATTTACCAAGTTGTAATTTCAAATACTCTCTGTAGGTTTGGTTATTTTCTAATTTTTCCTTTAACATCAACATGATAGGATAGAAATGAATTTTGAATTATAATCTCCAGTAGCATCTTAATTGATTTTGAGTATGATGTTTAATGGTAGCTTAGTTAACTTTAGGTTATGATTTTTAATGAAATCCTAGTTATGAATTTGAGTTATGATTTCTAATTAGCATCATTCAAGAGTTTGTAGGTTTGCACATAGTATTTTCATTGTCATCTTATTTATGAATTTGAATTAGGATTTCTGATTAAGAGCTAATTATGAGTTTATATCTTTGATTGATTTAGTGGTTTTGAACAGAGTCTTTTCCAACAGTTGTGTGATAGAGTGAATGATTGATGTTGAATCCCTTCTGCACAATGTTTAAAGATCATATGGATCCCAAGAACATCTAGTGTTACTTTTATGATGGAAAAACTTTCTATAGACTGCCTTGCCCATACTTAACATTTCTTTGTAGAAATTAACATTGATTTAATTCCACTTGAACTGTCATTAGTAGTTAGATGCCATCGTGATGTCATTCGCCACTGAAGACACAATCATCACATTTGAATAATGTCACAACACTCTTGCTTTTAGTTAAGTAGATTAATGTTTACTCTTTGCAAGATAGAAATAGTTGTGAGTTTTTTTAAGAATAGAGTTCACTTGTCAAGATAGTTTTGATAGATTAATTACTTACTTGCTTACTTGCTTGTTCATTTATAGGTAGATAGATCAAATAATTCAGAAATAGATTACTTGTTGTTTGCTTATTCAGAGAGAGATTGAATAGATTAAATAGCTTTGAAATAGATTACTTGTTATTTTCTTATTTAGAGATAGATTAAACAATCCATAGTCCTAGATTGTTCAAGGCTACTTAGGTCAAATAATTCATAGTTCTAGAATTGCTTGAAGCTCATTAATTGAAGGTTTCTTTACACAAAATTTGATGTTTAAATAGATTTTAAAAGTCATCTCTTTAAAAAGTAGAATTGTAAATTAAAAAGAGTGTTGATCCCTAGGGTAAACTATCTCTTTAGCTAGACAATATTTCTATTATCTTTTCTTTCTGCCTTGGCTCATACTGTGCCACAACTCTAAATTTACTTACCCTGGGTTGAAAATTTAATTGAGGGAATTAGTACATATAGAATACCCATCAATAACATATTCCCCTTTATGTGTGAGGTTAGGAGCATACATATACCTGAAATACATCAATGTTTCTTTTGCTGAGAGTGCGATTGTAAGGAAGAGTGAAGAGAGGAAATGCAAGAGTGATCCACCGGAGGGAGAGGGAAAACTGTGGGAACTAAACCTTTCTCTAGGAAGAAAAAATAAAATCTGTATACAAACTAGGCGGGAATGCCCCATGCTCCTGTCATGAAAAAAAAATGTGGGACTGTAACTAAATATGTATGATGATGTAGATAAATGAAATTCCCTTGGGGGTGGTTGATAACGAAATACGACAGTTTTGAATGGTGAACTTGCTCTGAAATGAGTAAAGGATGATGTTAAGAAGTGTCGACGACTCGTAGGCATTGACATAGTAACAAATTCAGAGGTCTTCGAATGGTATGGAAAGATGCAACGATCGCATATTAAGACCCACCTTAACATGAGAGTTTGCTGAAGTCAAATGTTATGGGGGTCAACAGAAGCACAAAGCAATTATGATTCTCTCCGTGTCATCCGAGACTCCTCATTGAAAAGGTAATGAGAGTCAATATAATTCCACCCTTCTGGAAACTGTGCTGAGGTCAACATGAAGGGAGACACGACACCAAGAAGAAAAGGGATTATTGAAATCCACTGAGTAATAGATGATGTCATGTATTGATGGGTAACATGGATGAAGGAAAGATGCTATGGGACTCAAGACTTCCCTTGGTTGGGGTGTTGAGGGATGATTGGAAACAACTGTAAAACTGGATCTAGTGTCAGGGGGATGACTAGATGTGGGGTTAAACTGTGTCAGAGGATAACAAAGTGGGAAAAATCAGAGATTGTGGGTACATGGATTTGGGATACTCAGGGTTTGTTAACGATGTCGATATGAAAAAAGGGTGGATGCCCCAACCAAGGGAAACATGGGTTGATCTGCTAGGTAAAAGNTGCCAGAATCAATGGTCTTTCTACCTCCATAACACATCTCCTCGGGATCTCATCAGGTCCCATATTATAAAGTTGTCCAGCTATAAGTGAAAAATCTGCAGCTCAAACTACCAACTGTTTCTTCTGAATGATGGTATATTCATGAGGTGCCATTCCTATTGATAGGAACTGAACTATCTTGGTGAAGTGTTCATGAACCTTTTTAATGGCCAACAACTATGCATCTGGTACTGTATCCTCCAAACTGGTAGGTTTCTCTTCATGTTCTAACCTAGACAAGTGGTTATGACCCTTGTTCATTCTTCTTGGCTTGACCAGAATCTCAAAATCATATTCCTGAAATAACAATATCCATCTGCATATTCTTCCCCCCAACACTGGCTTGTTGACTAGGTATTTCAACACAGAGTGATCATTGAAAATCTTAAAATGTCCTCCCAACAAGTAGTGTCTAAACTTCTACAATGCGTACACCATGGATAAACCTTCTCTCTCAGTGGTAGTGTAATTTATCTCAGCTGTAGATATCTTTTTGCTAGCAAAGGCTAATGGATGGTCAATATCTCCTTCTCCTAGTTGTGATAACACTTGTCCGAATGCAATAGATGACGCATCGACGTGCACATGGAATTCCTTACTCCAATATGGGAAAATCAGAATGGGCGTAGTGACCATTTTCTGTTTCAGTGTGTCAAAGCTCTGGTGACATTCCTCTGACCATTGGAACTAACAATATTTATTTAATAAATTCTCCATAGGTGGTGTTATGTGTGCATAGCCCTTGATGAACTTTTTGTAGTATCCCTTATGTCCCAGCATAGTGCACAACTATCTTACTGAAGTAGGAGGGGGTAGATTAACAATGATGGAAAACTTGGAAGGATCTACCAACAACCCCTGGTTTCACACAATATGGCCTATAAACACTCCAAAGGGTGAAAAGAAGATGCACTTCTTCAGGTTTAGGGAAATATGACATTGCCTGCACTTATCCAACATTAGTCTTAAACATTCAATATGATTTTGCAATAAGCTAAAAAAAGTCCAATCATCAAAATATGCTTCCAGAAATTTATGTAAAAATTCCTTGAATGCTTCGACCACCACCATAGAAAATATGGCCGGTGCATTTTTCAATCCAAAAGGCATCACTGTGTACTAGTGGGATCCCCATTCTATTGCAAATGTGGTCTTATGGTGACGTTCCTTAGCAATCCTGTTCTGGTGATAACCTGAAAATCCATTTGTGAAGGAGTAAACTTCCTGTCCTCCCACATTATCCAACACTTCGTCAGTAAACGATGTAGGGAATGGATCATGTAAGCATGCATCATTCAGTTTCCTCAAGTCTACATAGATTCTGATCTCTCCTGTCTTCTTATCTTGGACCACCATAGGGATAATCCATTCTGACTCTTCATCAGGTTCTATGATTCCTGCTTCCAACATTTTGTCTAATTCAATCTTGACTTTCTGCTTATATTTGGGATTTAGTCTATAGGTTCTCTGCTTGATTGGACTTGCATTTGGTTTCAAGGGGATATTCATCTCTCCCATGGTCCCTTTAATTCCCTTCATGTCGATAAACTTGGTTGGAAACAAGTCCTGATACTCATGCACTAGTTTTGTGATCTTGTCAATAGTGGCATCATCCCAATAATATCCAACGTTTGCGAGATTAGGTGCTTGCTCCATTCCAATATTAACTTTATTTATTTTGATTGGCTATCCAATAAAAGGTAGTTTGACTCCTGGTCCTTCTACATCTCACTGTCCTTCTGTCTCTGCAATTTTCACATTCCTAGGATCATCATCTTCATCAACATTGAGATTGTAACGACCTTGCAATTTCTAAAGTGGTGCAGTCCATTCATATTCTTCTTGCTCCAAAGGGAGGTTAGGTGCTTCCTCAAAGAATTTTTGTCTTACAACTTGTAATGCTTGATCTACTGAGAGGAACTAACTTTCATATAAAAATGTAGCTACAAAGTTCTGAGTCATACCGGACCAATATGAAGTAGTGAGGCGTAGTTCTGCTTGAAGATACTAATTAATAGGTGTTGTGTCCAAAGTGTTGATGAATTTATGCATCCATTGCTCTTGGGGGATGCTGCTCCAGGCCTACTCACAACTTCGCACATGGTCCTTCAGACAAATTTGACCTATGTATCGAAATTCACACCCTTCAGATTTTTCTGAAAAGTGCACTGTCATCAAAGTGTGAGATTGCACCTAGTCTGCGATGTTCTTCTTATGTGTTCCCCACCATCTTGCTAGTGTTTCTTTTAAAGATTCATCCAGTGCTAACAGTTGCTGTTGTACTGGTACAATTTCTTCAAATTATGATAAGAAAGTTTCTAAATGATGTAAGCCATCAAATGTGGGCAGATTACTTACTTTTGTACCAATCCAGCGAACTTCCTTGGTCAATCTAACACACCTTGTCGTAGAAACTTTATAGATTTTGTTTTGTCATTTCTCTAGTGACTCTTCCAAATCTAATGAGCATGCGCTATTACTTCTCTAGCTTAAGTTCCCATCTGATGTAGGATTAATGTAATCCTACTGTCTTGCTGCCAATTTATATATGTTATCTAGTTCATAAGCACAATCTTCTTCTATGATGGGTTCTGTGTATCTGTGACCTTCATCAGGATTCCGAGGTGTAATGACCCTAAGGTCATCACCTTAAAATGTCATTATTATTTTATTTAAGTCAACAACAGTGTAATTGTTGAAATCCCAATCAATTTCTAACAACATAGGATAAGGACAACTATCATCAACTATCTCAATCACCTCGAAATCCGCAAATGTCCTTACCCCGTCGATGTCCACAAGGACATGCTCCAGTCTCCCAAAGGGGCTTGCTACCTAATGATTAGCCATCCTAAGCCTGATAGGGGAATAAATTAACTTAGGTTTTTCCATCAGTGCCCAGGTCTTCTTTGTCATAAAATTGACTTCTGACCCTAAGTCGAGGACCACATAATCTATGTCACGATATCCAATCTGAGAATTAAGGTGTAGTTCCTTATTTGTCCTTCTCTTTTTGGATACTTGATGTACTGCTTTATTCAGTAGAGGAGCTATACTACCTATCTCATACCGTCTGATCAAATTTTGTAGTTCTTGTACATCTCTTTCATCCTTAATTAGATTAATATAAGTACATAAGAATTCCATAAGCTTTCTTACCTCCTTTCCTTCTCCATCTGATGCAGACTGATCAAATTCCAAAGGCATTCCACATTCTCTCACTTGTGGTTGTGCCTTTGATGAAGAAGCTTGATCTCTTCCAAATTATTTTCTTGCCTCTTCAAATGTATTTTTTTCTTCCCTCAGATCAAACACTTGTGTCTTCTCTGCAACTCTTCTGATCCTTGATTCTTATGTAGTCTTTTTTGGGGTCACTTTGTCTTCTCCTATAACAACGCCTCCTCTAGTGATAAAAGCGACTCTGGGATCCTCTCTGTGAGGTTCTGTTGAGATTAGTTTTACTTGCTGGTTTCCTCCTCATCTCTCCCGAAGCTTGGCTAACAACACAGGGAAATCTTCATTGACATGTTCAAATGATTTGCAGTAGCTTCAAGTGGTACAAGGGTTCTAACAGTCCCTTTCCAAGTACCTTGGCTGTGCGTATTTATAACAAATGGTCTGACCTTGACCTCGACCCATGCCTCCTCCTCGTCCTCTTTATATGAATCCACCGCGAGGGTTGAAGTATCTTCTTCTAGGAGACTTAAGCTACGTAGCATTTCCTTCTTGCTGTACTTATCCTTGAATCCTATATGTATCTCTTGATCTTTCCTGCAAGAGGTCATAATCTCTACAGTCTTTCTCATCATGCCCCACAGATTTACAGAATGTGCAGTAAAGGTTTGTAGGTGTCTGGACATATTTTTGCATGAAATAACATTCACTAGGGTGATCTCTATTTCTACATACCTCTCACTAGGGTATAGTAACCTCTTCAAAGGGCTCACAGACCTAGAGGCCAAGTACTCATGGAATTGGTGAGAGTGCTCCTTATCGTGGCCTTATAATTTGCATCTGATACACCAAATATAGTCTCTTTTATCTTTTCACTTGTCTTTCCTCATATCTTCGACCTGCAAAGATAAGCTAGTTAGCTGATTCAAAATTTGACTCATACCTGAGCTGGATTCTCCCATAGGGGCTGATTCTAGTTTCATGCAATATCCAACGCCCCAGACTACGAAGCAACCTTCTGTTGCATTAGAGGAACTTTGATGTGTGGTAAGAGGGCAACAATGAACCATTCCTTGTTCTGCTCGTCTGGGATCTGAAAAATCAATCGACCTGTTAAGGTCTTAAACCTCTGATCAAACTCCCAAACAGGTTCAACTACTTTCTACTTGATTTCTTTCAGTTCTGTGATGCATTTTTACTCTAACTTGGGTTTCTTGAATTCTACACTCAACGCAGTCTTGATCTCGTTCAACGGTTTAGGCTGTGCAACTTCGTTAACAAACTTCATGTTCTAGCTCAGTGTGAAGTCTCTCAAGGTAGTACTAAACTGAGCTCTCTTAACTGCTTCATCATTGATTTTCTTAATACTCCATACAACCTTGCATAAGAACCAATGCCGATCAGGATCTTCAGATCCATCTCCTTTAAATATAGGTAGCCTCATTTCCTCTGCCATAGATATTTCTAGGTTTCTTGACTGAGTATGTACTGAACTGCTAGTAACAATGCTCTGAGTGCTCTGGTAACTCTGACTACTCTAGTTACTTAATGCCGCTAAAACAACAAGAGGAGTAATAGTACTTACTTCGACAGTCAGTGCAGTTCCTGAAGTTTCTGACTCTTATCGATGAGGTTCTTCAGTCTTCTCTTCCTCTGCTCCAAGGGATCCTGACTATTCCTCGTTTGATAGCTCTTCTTCTTCTCCACTATAGAACCCTTCATCCTGTGATAGTGGTTTGTGGCTTTGCTCAAACATGTTTACTATAGGAACCTCTCTGAAGGTTCTCCCACTGCGCATATGTCCCACCTTTCTGTTGATGTCGCTATCTGAGTCTTTGAAAATTATATCTTCAATCTGACCAATTACTATATCTTCAAGATGTTCTACTCATGCAATGGCATCTTGATTTTCAACTTCAAAAAGTGTAAAATTTTTCCTCTAGGTCCTTTAAAGAAATACCTCTCTGCTTGACTATATGACTCTACTCTGTCAATAGAAAACTTGGTAATGTACCCTCCAATAGTTCTATCAAACCAGTGGTATAATGATCTTGACATGACGTTATCAACTCTCTTGACCTTTGTGATCAACACCTACGTCCAAACCACATGCGGTCTAGATCTAATCTCAATCTGGGTATCTTCTAGTCTGGATAACCACTCGTATATGTCTTTATAAATTCCTCCAAAGAAAATATTGTGTATATCAGTAAATATATACCTTCCCATCCAATCCTTTGTGCTAATATTAGGGTTCTTGTTTTGAGCCTCAACGAAGTCCTTTTCTTGTTATTCTATCCACTTCTGAATCTCTGTATTCGATGGAAACCACCTTGACATTCCCTCAATAAGATCTCGGTCCCGACAACAGAACCATTTGTTGGCATAGGGGTAGACCCAAGGTTCAACTCTAACATCACACCAACAAGCCCTAACTACTGGCCCTTTCGGAAACACCTACGAAGCATATGCAATCTCACCCGAAGTAGCGATAGGGGGTTGCAGGACACATGTGTCTACAACCAAAGGAAATGCAAGTGGATTCAAAGGAACAACACACAAATATCTAGTTATTATTTATCTCCTTTAGGCCTACTGAGCGAGATATGTCTCACATCTAACAAACTGATGCAAATAATAGAAAGAAAATGAACACAACATGAATCACACAGAACTACAAGATATACATGGTTCACCCTCTCCCTAGGGATACGTCCACAAAACTGTGTTTCTTGATATTATGTGAAAACATACAGTTCTATCTGTGCACTTAGCTTGCATATATCTTTCTCTTTCTCTCTTCTCTAGCTCCCCTTCCTATGCACCTAGCTGGAGGGTTGATCTTCACACCCAACTGAATATCTTACAATACAGGCTCTCTATTTCTCTCAACACAACAATCACAACTCTCAACATTCAACACTGATGAACTCTCCTTGAATGAACAATGAATAACCACGACCAACCCATCCTAGGTCCTCTAGACCTTTATTTATACATTACAATGACAAACATAGAGAGATCTTCCTTCACGCAGAGTGGGGACCATTCTTGGTCAGTCTGTAGGGCCACGATGATGTCACCTCACTCCAATTCACTTTTGGGTTTGATGGGAGACTGGATCACATAGGGTCTCTGAGGAATCTATTGCCTCAACCACAAAATTTCCACGGGTTGGGGATCTGTGGTTCAAACACCATCAATTTCCACGTCCAATCTATAACAGAGTGTTCAAGCCTGAATTTAAAACTGTTTCTAAAGCCAAAGGGTACTCATAAGAATGGATTAAAGACGAATTGATTAACCCCCTGATTGTATTTACGAAGCCCATCACTTGTGAAATTAGGTACTCTGTTTTTAAAGATTTTCATTTTCATCTATTAGCCCGTTTTCAATTCAATAAACCCCTATATTTTCCTTTCTACTTCCTGAAAATCCTTGAGAAAATGTCTTCCCAAGTCCGTAAAAATTTGGCCAACCCTCACAACAGTTTATTCCACCATGGCCTCATTAAATTGCTTGTTATATTTGAATTGAAAAAATAGAATAAGACATGGGAAAATTTCCTCTACCACTTCTTAAATCCCCATATCACAGTTAGGACAAGCAAGAGATCAGTCGATTCAAGGGTTGTCATGCCATATAAGCCTCATTCTCCAAAAACTCCAAACCCTCCAACTCAAACTATCTCCCTATCTAATAAAAAGGCCAAGAAAATTATTGATTCCCCTGCAACCTCATCTGGTAAGAAAATAAAAAATCTTCCTGATAATTTCCCATTTCCTTCAACACCTATTGATCATCAACATAAGAAGCTACAAGATGCATTCCATCAAGATTTTCCTTCGGTTCCTACAAAGAGGAGAGGAGATAATTGATTCAAGGGGGAATGCTTTCAAAGAAGCACCCGAAGTATGAGTGGAAAGCCCAATATAAAATCTCCATGCACTTCAGATCCTATTCAATTGTCTTTCGATCATGAGAGCCCCATAAAAGACTCAAAGAATTTTCCGTAGAGGAGTCTAAGCCCTATAAAGAGGTCAAATATGAACCTATTACACCAATTCCCCCTCACAAAAACACTGTTATTCCTTCCTCCCAGATGCCTACACCGTATTCTAAAGTTGATATACCTTCTACATCCATCAAGGAACCCAAGACTTATTCTCTTGAGCCATTTGATCACACCCTAGTTATTGAGAAATTGAAACAAGAAAATGCTCATTTTCTTCCACAATTGGTAGAATAAAAAACTATGGATAGGCATCTACATCATGGTAATGCTGTCCTGCAAGCAAAAGTGAACTCTCTTCAGCGATTGGTTGATTAGATGAAAACCACCAATCTTAGTCTCTGGATGCTATTGAAACATCATAAAAGGCCTAAGACAAAGTCCCCAGGGAAAGAGGGAGAAGCTTCTAAAGCCAATCCACCCCCTCCTTCATGAGTATAGTTATGTCAGGTGATCCATTTTTGTTTGCAGAGGGACCTACAAATCCTTAGGCGTGGGATAAATGTTTGTTTGGTCTTTTGACTATTTTTTCCAAGGGCCAAATCTTTTTTTCATACGACATTATATATTCTATTCTCTCATTTAGCCATTTTAAAGGTATTATCAAGCTTTATACACCAATTCTCCATGGAATCACGCAAGGTATGTATAACAATTGTTTTTGTAATGATTTTACGATTAACTCATCTCAATTAATTGATTATGAATATCTAACATTTTGGTTTTCTTGCAACAGGTCAGAATCACGATCCAATCCTCCATCCAGTCCCTCGTCTGACACTCCGTTCAACACTCAATCCAACACTCCACACTCCACATGACACTCGATCCGGCACTCGAAGTGCATAGAAGCTGGTGGTTAGCACATTGGCAACCCTTGATGGACGAATCAGGGATATGGATTTTATGCCCACTCGTGCCCTCCATCTATGGGGCTCGAAGCATCATAGATTGGGTAGTTGCAGCGGCCGTTAAGTGGAGTGCACAAGAATGTTAAGGAATATGCTTCTATTAGAACGAATTTAATGAACTTACTATTTTTAAAGAGTGTCGACCCTTCTAGTGGTTGACCTCTCAAGCTTTGTAATAATCTATAAATACCACTGTCTATGATACAAAGAAGACATGAATTTTATTATTTACACAGACATTATCACCATTTTGCTGTACACTCTGTTTTTATGATCAATGCCAGTGCTGCACTATCTTAGTGACTGTGTTTTCCTTTTGAAGTGTTTCCACGACCTTCTGGGGGGCCCACCAGTGGTATGGGTGATTGTTTATACCAGTATATATTTTCATTTATATAGTTTCCTTTCATACTCCTTAGATTTTGAGATTGCTTATTTACTATGTATATTTCTTAATTTCAAATTGCTTGCTATGTGTATCTTTTAATTTCACATCGCTTGTCTAATTCAACTCCCTGTACATCTTCTCTTGTTTGCAGATCACTTTCTGAATTGTGTGTATATCACAGAGGGATGTCCATGGTTGTGTGCTAATATTTAGAGTCCTAACATTTTTTTTCCAGGTTGTAGAAGCTCTCTAAATATACTATCATGTCTTTTTCTCCCTAGCTGTAAATTACTCTGCAGAGTACTAATTTAGATAGTGTTTATTTACCAAGTTGTAATTTCAAATACTCTCTGTAGGTTTGGTTATTTTCTAATTTTTCCTTTAACATCAACATGATAGGATAGAAATGAATTTTGAATTATAATCTCCAGTAGCATCTTAATTGATTTTGAGTATGATGTTTAATGGTAGCTTAGTTAACTTTAGGTTATGATTTTTAATGAAATCCTAGTTATGAATTTGAGTTATGATTTCTAATTAGCATCATTCAAGAGTTTGTAGGTTTGCACATAGTATTTTCATTGTCATCTTATTTATGAATTTGAATTAGGATTTCTGATTAAGAGCTAATTATGAGTTTATATCTTTGATTGATTTAGTGGTTTTGAACAGAGTCTTTTCCAACAGTTGTGTGATAGAGTGAATGATTGATGTTGAATCCCTTCTGCACAATGTTTAAAGATCATATGGATCCCAAGAACATCTAGTGTTACTTTTATGATGGAAAAACTTTCTATAGACTGCCTTGCCCATACTTAACATTTCTTTGTAGAAATTAACATTGATTTAATTCCACTTGAACTGTCATTAGTAGTTAGATGCCATCGTGATGTCATTCGCCACTGAAGACACAATCATCACATTTGAATAATGTCACAACACTCTTGCTTTTAGTTAAGTAGATTAATGTTTACTCTTTGCAAGATAGAAATAGTTGTGAGTTTTTTTAAGAATAGAGTTCACTTGTCAAGATAGTTTTGATAGATTAATTACTTACTTGCTTACTTGCTTGTTCATTTATAGGTAGATAGATCAAATAATTCAGAAATAGATTACTTGTTGTTTGCTTATTCAGAGAGAGATTGAATAGATTAAATAGCTTTGAAATAGATTACTTGTTATTTTCTTATTTAGAGATAGATTAAACAATCCATAGTCCTAGATTGTTCAAGGCTACTTAGGTCAAATAATTCATAGTTCTAGAATTGCTTGAAGCTCATTAATTGAAGGTTTCTTTACACAAAATTTTATGTTTAAATAGATTTTAAAAGTCATCTCTTTAAAAAGTAGAATTGTAAATTAAAAAGAGTGTTGATCCCTAGGGTAAACTATCTCTTTAGCTAGACAATATTTCTATTAGCTTTTCTTCCTGCCTTGGCTCATACTGTGCCACAACTCTAAATTTACTTACCCTGGGTTGACAATTTAATTGAGGGAATTAGTACATATAGAATACCCATCAATAACATATGCCCCTTTATGTGTGAGGTTAGGAGCATACATATACCTGAAATACATCAATGTTTCTTTTACTGAGAGTGCGATTGTAAGGAAGAGTGAAGAGAGGAAATGCAAGAGTGATCCACTGGAGGGAGAGGGAAAACTGTGGGAACTAAACCTTTCTCTAGGAAGAAAAAATAAAATCTGTATACAAACTAGGCGGGAATGCCCCATGCTCCTGTCATGAAACAAAAATGTGGGACTGTAACTAAATATGTATGATGATGTAGATAAATGCAGTTCCCTTGGGGGCGGTTGATAACGAAATATGACAGTTTTGAATGGTGAACTTGCTCTGAAATGAGTAAAGGATGATGTTAAGAAGTGTCGACGACTCGTAGGCATTGACATCGTAACAAATTCAGAGGTCTTCGAATGGTATGGAAAGATGCAACGATCGCATAGTAAGACCCACCTTAACATGAGAGTTTGCTGAAGTCAAATGTTATGGGGGTCAACAGAAGCACAAAGCAATTATGTTTCTCTCCGTGTCATCCGAGACTCCTCATTGAAAAGGAAATGAGAGTCAATATAATGCCACCCTTCTGGAAACTGTGCTGAGGTCAACAGTAAGGGAGACACGACACCAAGAAGAAAAGGGATTATTGAAATCCACTGAGTAATAGATGATGTCATGTATTGATGGGTAACATGGATGAAGGAAAGATGCTATGGGACTCAAGACTGCCCTTGGTTGGGGTGTTGAGGGATGATTGGAAACAACTGTAAAACTGGATCTAGTGTCAGGGGGATGACTAGATGTGGGGTTAAACTGTGTCAGAGGATAACAAAGTGGGAAAACTCAGAGATTGTGGGTACATGGATTTGGGATACTCAGGGTTTGTTAACGATGTCGATATGAAAAAAGGGTGGATGCCCCAACCAAGGGAAACATGGGTTGATCTGCTAGGTAAAAGAAGGCCATAGAGGATGATGAAGAGAAGCTATGTATATGCTGTAAACAAGGGCTTTATACAATTACCAAAGAAATAAAGAATAATTTGGGTTGAGTATACAAATACAGAAATAGGTGCCCCAGTGAAAGATGGCTTTCCCTGTTAGAACACAAGTTTGTGAAAGAGAATTGGTGGAGGGTTGGGGCCTCATGAGTGGGTTTCTGTATTAGGTAAATGGATGGAGGACAATCTACAGATGGGAAAACTGATGGTGGATGAGATGGAGGGATAATGGAACTATGGGGGTGCAGTCAATAGAACCAAGTGTAGGATGATATGACCCCAGGGGTCCATTGAGAATGTTAGCAATATGATAAGAAGAAGAATGGGGTTCATTCTCAGAAGTGAAAATACTATTGGGACTCCCAATCCTAGGGGGTGAAATCAGCATGAGTGTCAAGTTGCCAAGGGGAACTATGAATGGGACAACTCAAGTGGGGGAGAGTGCTATTAGTTGACAATACCCAAATGTGGCAGAGGTAAAGATACTGCAGAGCCATATGTAGGGACCCTAAAGGAAAATGTCATAGGGTGTGACTGGGATATGCAATTGTTTAAATAGGGAGTAATTACATGCGAGTGTCAAACATATACCTGAAGGGGCTGAAAGATTGTTGAATAAGTACTCACACATAAAAAAACCAAATACCTAACATGAACAATATTTGATGATAAAGAGCATATAAAAACTATTTTATAAAACTGAAAGTGAGCATGCGTACCTGAACATGGCGTGAGAAAAATGCTCCTCCGGGTAAAAGTGCAGATGATAACCTGGGGAATGTGAATGTGTAGATGGCTGGATCAAGATCTCATGGTTGAGAATGAATCGAAAAATAGAGGCTCTAGGCTCCTGTAACAAAATGTGGAAGTTGGGAAAAGGGCCTATATATGGATGGTGGGCCCATAATGCCACCTCATTTGCATCAACACTATTGTTGATCTGGAGAGAGCGTTGTGAGGTGTTTTGGATATTTACGGGAGCATGGGGCTACCGATATGGGAGTTGCAAGAGACAAGTTAGTAACCTTATCATCTTGTACCTTTTGAACTTGGGGGAGGGTAGCTAGGAACTGTACAGAAGGCTGTACAAGGGGTTTTTAAAGATAGGTGCCCACTAGTGCATGGTAAAAGGGGGCATACTCGCGCATGTGTGCACGGGTAAAACTCAGTTTCCCACACATTATGTGCAGGTTTCCCCCAAAAATGCGTGCATTCATGAATGCGCGGTTGTGATGGGAAACCCCATGCATAATGTGTGGCTGTGTAGGTAACAACCACGCATATGGGTGCTTGGGGTAACTAGACAGGCATGCATTGGATGATAATCTGTTTTATGGAAAACTGTGCACCCATGCATGGATATGGGTGCAATAGCTACACATTAGTGCACAACTATTTGAAGAAAAATCGTTCATAGATGTGAAACTGTATGGGGGAAATCCGCACACTGTGTGCAGTCTAAGGGGTCTATGACTTTGTGATGTTTATGATTTTGGATGTATGATGTGGCTGATCAGGTGTTTCTAGGTGAATGTAGGTGAGCAACAAAGTTGGGGATGATGTGGGTCCATTGGCAAGAGCATGACTGGGATCGATTGAGAGAGGCTGTGAGTGAGAAGCCAGTAGTATGCAGACACTTGGAAGCCTGTGGGTTGATAAATTTTTTCGACTATCGTTTGATACGGTCGTAGGAGTTTTTACTCCAATTTTTGATTCAGATGTGGAGCACTGACCTGTAGTGATTTTTGGTACGAGGGGAGTAGTTGACGTTCTCTGTAATAGAGGAAGTATATTTTTTGACATGACTCCCATTTCATGGTAGGGCACTGGCCGTTGATCCCCATATTCCAGGGGAGGATAGGGTAGAGACCATCGTGACACGACATTTCTCTGGGCCGAACCCTATTTTGGGGTCTATAGTGCGGATTGAGGCTCTGGATGACTTGCTGATTGAGTGCATAGATGCCATGCTGGTGAGGATCTATGGATCCTTGGGAACTCAATGGCTCATAGGTGGGAAACTGAGAGTTGTGGAGGAGGTATTGGATGGAGACTTGTTTGCATGGGGTGTGTTGATGCACACCCGAATGGTATCCCAACTGAAACGATGTTGTTGTGCCGATTCTGGTGAATTTGCCTTCAGGTCATTTTTGGTGGTAGTTCTTGGAGAGGGTGCCTCTATTAAACCCTCGGATTCTATTAGCACCAACGTCATGACAAGATCCTCTTTTGATGTGGTGGGTGCATGTTTTGGCTCATCATGGAGGAGGGGAGGGTGGCCATTGTTTTACGACCATAGTTGCTCGAGTGTGGTGGAAGATGCCACAAGTGATTCTACAATATCCATATGATGGTATGGACTATAGACAAGACCCTGACATGGTACTACCTCTTGGGGAGGACTGGGACCATAGAGGTATGTGTGTTATATGTCTTTTTAATTTTGGTAGATAGCGTTGATCAGACATGTATATGGATGCTGACACTATATCTGTGTCGTGTTGTAGATGTTGGACTCTAGGGTCAAGAGGCAGATGTATTATGGGAGATAGATTGATGGAAGCCGACTTGAAATGATCCCACAAAGGTGAGGGATGGGAAGAGGCACCAACGGGATGATTCCAGTGCAGGAACATAGAGAGAGCCATAGGAGGATGTAGTGACAATTTTAAAGGACCTGCGTTGATGGTTTGAGCAGGTCCTCTAGGGGGTTCCAGAGGGTGTATGGGAGCACATCTAGGATGATGAGGTCCTTTACCAGTGCATAGGAGTGCCAACAGAGTGGTGGGAATTGATCCGTAGGGAAACGATGGTGGGGTCAGCTATGAGGGGTTGGATGCCCCCTGGAGCTGGTGTGCCCCCAGTTTGTGGGGTACCTACCACTGACAAAGGACCCGAGAGGGGGGAGCTCTAGGGGCACCATGAGTGTGTAGATGAGATGTATGGGTTTGGGGCCCCGATTTTGTATAGGGTATTTGATACCCAATTTTGTACTCATAGGGAGGTTGAGACTAATGAGCCTACAAACAGACGTATATATATTTTTTGTGAAACATTGATGTCCTTTATGATATATATGGTGGATATATTGGTGATCATGCTTGTCTTTGTGTTTTTTGTTTATTATTTGTGATGTCTATTGCTATCTTTTGACAAATGTATCATGATGTGTATATGATGTTTTTAATGTGATAAATGCCAATTTAATACTAGGTTAGCCATGTGATCTGATACTTGATTGAGGTTTCTTGGAATATGTGTAAATGTGATGGAATCAAAGTTKCGAGATATGAKTCTAAMTTGCAGGTATTTGYAGAAGAGGYAAGTATCATGAACATGATACACGTTGTTGAGATGCAGGATGACAAGCTAGGAATCTAATAGAATGCTAAGGTGAGGAATGTGGTGGTGACTTGCCTTGGYGAGGAGACCAATGAYGACATAATATTTGGCTTGGTTGTTGGTGGYCRGGCCTAACCATATGACACTGGAATGGAGTAGTATATGTGAAGGGGTATATAGGGCCCAAGCGACCRAAGTGAGATTCTAGKTCCAACAACTGGCACCATCAGTGTAACCAATGTGGTAGGGTGATGGATGATGCATCTGTCAATAACATGGGTGATATATCAGACATGCAKAGTGGTGGAAGTAAAGAAGACTAAAAAATATACAAATGTGTACAAAGAGAAACCTAAGGTAGGGGRGCTATGCTTAGGCATAAAACTTCTTCAAGTACAAMCTATTGATGGGTTCTTTGAGAGGGAAGCCTTATTGAGAGGMCAAGATGTAGGCACCTTTAGTGAGGCAATGTTGGATGATGRAGGGGCCATGCCATAATGACTCAAATTTCGAATGGACGAGAGTGTCGTGGGTGATATCATGGGCTAACATGAGATSGTTGACMTGTCRTTGAATGAGAGAAGGTTGACATGGTAGTYGAAGGTGKCTTTAGACCATTTTTTATCTGCCTCGTTGTGTTGTAATGAAGATAGACGGTCTTCATCAAGTGATTCTAAGGTCAACATGCATTGTTCCATTGGAGCAGTGTCAGGTAAGAGATCTATGGTAGTGCGTAATCTGGGGATTTCTCACTCAATAGGGAGGGTGGATTTGATGTAATGTTCCCAAGCCATTATGCCAGGATCATCACGGTTTTGGTGTCTTTTTAAAACTTTTGTTGAGTGAGGTATTTCATCAAACACTTCACCGATCTACTTGTTTGGATGTGTTTACTGGCTGAATGGCCTCTTGATTTCGGCCTTAGGGTTTTAATGATGTGGTTATATGTGTTTTGTAGAAAATAACAAGAAGATACAACCATGGAACATACCTCAACCATATGCAATATGATAGACAAGCCAAAACATATCAAAACTTCTTTTATTCATAAAATAGAGGAACCTGCTACAATGAAGATGCCGATCTGGAATGTTCAACAGATGAATAAGAATATAGACAATAGAAGCTGCTACAAAAATCTTCCAACAATACAAAATAAGCCTCCAAAGGTTGGATAAGATATGAAGACCAATGCCAAATAGATCTGGGCCGTATGAAGTGCCAAACCCCCACTGGAAGATGCCACGTCCTGCTAGAATGCTGAAGCTCCTAAACAATTCGGCCCTGGTGCCAAAGATGTCCAATGACCTCAAGAAAGATGCCAAACAGTAGATCAAGTGAGGGAAAGAACAACCTAGGTGCCTGAATCTCCAAGATCCCTCTCAGACCCTATGGATTTGAACCTCCCCCAATGTATGCTGCGCCCTCCTGGATGGATGAAACCCTAATAATTCAGTCTCTCTCCTTGAGACCTCCAATGGTTCCACAAATCAGCTAGAATGATAGATTGGGACGCTGTAATGAAAACCCAGGTGCTCAAATCATCAAAGGACCTACTAGACCCTTGGATCTAGCCACCCTCCAAGAAATGGTGCGACCTCCTCTTAGGAAATCGTCCCACTCTCAATACAAATCAATCCTCCATTGAAAGACTCCAGAAAACCACCATGAATGATGCCAAGACACTTGCAAGGAAAACCCAATACCTGGAATTCCCAAAATCACTTCTCCTTAGCTAGGACAAAACCTCTCTCAATGGATGGTGCACCCCTCTTGCTGGAAACCTTAACTGGTGCACCCTCTTTCTCTTTGCCTCTGCAACTGATGTAGAATCCTCCTACAACTGAGTATATCTGGAACTAGAATGGTTTGGGAGCGTATTGCATCTCCGAGACCAATCTTGGGACAAGCTAGGTGGAATCTTTCACCACCGAATCGTCCTCTAGGGTTTGTTAAGTCAAAACCCTCAAAACCCCCAATGCTGGGCTCACTAGCTAAAAGATAGATATCAAAATAAGATCATACATGAATGAATGAGTAGAGGCCCTTACCTTTCCTTTATGATTTTTTCTCACCTTGTCCCTCCAAAGTGACTTTCATTTTATTAATATTTAATTAATTAATTAACCTTTTTACCTCTGAAAATCGCCTTATCTCTCCTTGTGGCTTCCCTGGCCACTGAAAGTCACTTCCCAGAATCCCATCATGTAGTGTTTCTTCTCCTGATTCCAATGAGCTATTACACTGAGAGGTTCCTCCAATTAATGTGCCCAAAATTACCTCTTTAGTGAATTCAATTAGCTTATAGCTCAAAATAGTCAAAATCATGGAAATCGTCAAAATGCAATGAAACCAAATCCAACCTATGCGGAATGGCTCATAATGATGGAATATGATGAGAAATGAAAGCTGGACCCCACAATGCCTCTCAATAACTCCTGTACTCACTATAACATCCATCTGGGTACTCTGGTCATCATAAACCTCTGCACTGTGATGATGTCCCAAAGTGGGGACATTACAGTCCTCCCTGCTAGAAAATTGCTTGTCCTCAAGCAATAACCGAATCCCCTCAAGTATAATACCAGGATCCCATGTCTACCTATGGGATAACAATAGAACCCCTCCAAAGATGAACAATCACACATGCTTCCCCCTGGGTCCCATATCAAGTCATGAACTACTAGCTCTTGGGACGCATAATCCTGAAATACATCAACTCCGAAAGTATCCTCCGTATGACACATGGCCTCATCTCGGAATGAATCCATCCTCCAAGTCTCTACCAATATCCATACAACCTCCATCCACTGCTCATGCTGATGCATGAATGAGGTGCTGCAAGACCTTCGTGAGACACCCGCAAGTGATGCGCTCCTCTGAATACTGAAGCTCAATGGAAAGTTAGAATAAATTTCCCCTGTAATGGCACACTCTCCCCTGTCAGTCAGTGAAATTCTCAATCTTGCAATTCTTGGGTCCCATGCTAACCTATGTCGAAGATCACCCTGCTGGTCCTGTACTACTCTGACCATGACTGTCTGCCCCCTGCATACATCCTGAATCCTCCTCTCCTAGGTCCTCCAGCTGAAATACCTGTGACCATTGGACCTATTGTCTAGAAACTATATCAGTGAAGATACCTCTGTAGAAGAAGTACCTGTCCAAAAATATCCATGCCCTATGATGATCAAGCGAAAGAAAAGGTCTTGCCCCATAGGAAAAGTACCTGTAGGCCCACTCCAAACCAAACCAAGGTGGAGTGTGTGTCTCTCCAGTGAAACCTGGGTCAACATGAACATCTTGCTAAAAAAACAGACTACCAGATCCCATGGAAAACTTGGAAGTTTATCACTTCCAATCCCCTCTAACTGCTCCTGTGTGAGACTGATCACTGTCAGAAATCCTCTGTTCTCATTTGCTATCCCCTGGCCCATGATGCTCTGTATCACACACCAAGTCTCAACTGATTGCCTATGACAATCCATATCTATCTAGTTGGATGCCGTAAAGATACTCATGTCAGGTGGCCTCGGCCTACGCACTCCCCATGTCCTCTGCCATTGTCTATCTCTCCTCATGTTGCTGTCCCTAATAAAAGTTTTGGAAAAAGGTAACAGAGACATCAATAGCTGACTATAGGGATGAAAAACAACACCTACCTCGATCAATCCCCAAGACTCGACCAAGAGCATGCCGACTTGTACCCCCGATAACTGCTCGCATGTAGCCCTCACTAAACCCCAATCATCAGGTACAAATAGAAGTAACTCCCCTATCTACTGGTAAACCATGCTCCATCTCCTATCACCCATACAACTGCTGAAATGGTGAAGGTGATATCTCATAACCGTATGCTGCAGCAAAGGAGTGGCCTTTGCATTCTCCCCTAAGTGTGTCTCCTCCCTGCAAGGCAATACACCCCTATGAATCCCACCATACACCTTGAAAAGTACCTGTGAACTATCACTAATCACTGTATGCTCCGACATACTCATGTCGTCTCCCATAAACTCATGCTGCATCATAGATCCTGGGCATACTGCTAGATCAACCTCTACATGGAGGTCAACCACTCTCGGAACACAAATGGAAGCATCCTCCATCAACTGGTGCTCCTCTGCTAGATCACCAACGTCCTCTGTTAACGTGATTGACTGATACATCTGAGTGTCCACTATGACAGATGAAGTGGATCTCTGACGAATCTCCTCAAGAGACTCATCTGACCTAGACTCTGATTCTTGAAGGTTTGTCTATGTGCCTCTCAAGAATCCTCGAGTGCTCTCCAACTCCTGATTAAGTCTGTCTACCTCCAACTCCTTTTCCCTTAGAGCCTCATGATGCATCTCAACAATCCTCAATAGTTAGTCACTGTCAGTTAATAACCGCTGGTAGTCGGTCCTCATCATCGATACTCTCCCACTGAGAGTATGAAAGTCATCCATGGCAATCCCCTCATTTGAACTACCATGTGCTAATGATGCTCTCCGGTAGTAATCTGCCATCACTACATGCAGGTCATCAATACCTCTAGTGGCTTCCATGATCATAGACTCACTAGCTCTCAACTGTGCTACTAAGTGGTGTTACCCCTGATCACAGTCATGCGGGGTGCCACCTCATACCCCTCACTGCTAGTGTTAGTCCTTCTAGTGTCAAATCTGGAATCCCAAAAACACCCTCTGCATAAGATAACGTGCTGGATTGACCATTATCTACTGTGCTGCTGGGTACTCCTAGATGCCACCGCACCCCATCACCAGATGCCATCTCCCCCTAGATCACACTGTATCCTGTATGGGCAGCTGTATCCTCCTGTGCACTCAACCTGCTACTATCATATGCACCTGGATCCCATGTAGATGTATCCAAACACGTGCCATGGTCGTCTTGAGCAATAAAGAGTGCATCCTCATCAATGCAGGCTGATCCTAGAAGTGAGTGTCCCATCAACCTATCAACATCCACAATCTGCTCAACTAATGGAGTCTTCAAAAGATGTGACTCAATCTCCTCATGCTGATCTGTAAGTGTAGGATCAACTACCTGCACGTCCTGTGTCTCCTCCTGGATCTGTGGATCTACATGTCTGTGGTGTGCATCCCTCACACAAGGCTCCTCAATCATATCTGACATGCTACTAATATCCTCTCGTGACATGGCTATCATGGATGTCTGAAAATATGATAGATGTGTCATGACCACCATAGGAGGCTGGTCATCTGTAGGTGCTAACATGTGTGAGTCCTCACTAGTGCCATCACTCTGGTGGGGTGTAAGGTCACAAAAACCATGTGATATGTCTGCTAAAGTACTGGTTCTATCGTCCTGTCCACCTAACTATCTATCTACTATACAAGGGTCACTATCCTACTCAAGCGTGCTAAAATCATCATCCTCTGTGCAAGATTCACTATCACTAGTCCTTGTGCAAGAGTCACTCTCATCATCAGAATGCTCCAGATAAGCATCAATCGATCCATCCTCACATACCTTATCATCATTTTCATAGTGCACCTCAATAATATGTTCCTTACCCTTACCCCTACACCTATGATCTAGTTCCCAAGGCACCTTGCAATTGTAACAAAGTTGCGTGCTCCTAATGGGTGTGGGGTTTCTCTGTGCCTCCCTCCATCTAGTTGTTGTGGCCATGTATTCCTCTGCTTGTTTGACCTGGAATGCAATCTCATCTGTGCTCCACCTAGGATATTTCAAGGGTAAATATTGTTGGAAGGTTATAAAGGCCCTAGTTTCCTCTCTAAGGTCATAGTAGTATTCCCATCTACTACGTTCAATCTCTCTAGAAAAATCCATAATATCCATCTCCTCTTATGGAAGACCCCTCTATGGCTCTGCATGCATGTGCTAATTCCCACGGTTTGCAGGAATCTAAGCTCTGATACCACTGTAATGTTCCCAAGCCATTATGCCAGGATCATCACGGTTTTGGTGTCTTTTTAAAACTTTTGCTGAGTGAGGTATTTTGTCAAACACTTTGCTGACCTACTTGTTTAGATGTGTTTACTGGCTGAATGGCCTCTTGATTTCGGCCTTAGGGTTTTACTGATGTGTTTATATGTGTGTTGCAGAAAATAACAAGAATATAACACCATGGAACATACCTCAACCATATGCAATATGATAGACAAGACAAAACATCTCAAAACTGCTTTTATTCATAAAATAGAGGAACTACAATGAAGATGCCAATCTAGAATGCTCAATAGATGGCTAAGAAGATAGACAATAGAAGCTGCTACAAAAATCTCCCGACAATCAAAAATAAGCTTCCAAAGGCCGCATAAGAGATGAAGACCAATGCCAAGTAGATCTGGGCCGTATGAACTGCCAAACCCCCACCGGAAGATGCCACGTCCTGCTAGAATGCTGAAGCTCCTCAGCAATTCGTCCCTGGTGCCAAATATGTCCAATCACCTCAAGAAAGATGCCAAACAATAGATCATGTGAGGGCAAGAACAACCCAGGTGCCCGAATCTCCAATATCCCTCTCAAACCCTATGGATCTGAACCTCCTCCAATGTATGGTGTGCCCTCTTGGATGGATGAAACCCTAATAATTTGGCCTCTCTACCAGAGACCTCTAATGGATCCAAAAATCAGCTAGAATGATAGATCAAGATGCTTCAATGAAAACCCAAGTGCTCAAATCATCAAAGGACATACTAGACCCTTGGATCTAGCCACCCTCCTGTTGGGAAATCGTCCCACTCTCAATAAAAATTAATCCTCCACTGAAAGACTCCAAAAAACCACCAAGAATGATGCCAAGACACCTGCAAAGAAAACCCAATACTTGGAATTCCCAAAATCACTTCTCCTCAGCTAGGACGAAACCTCTCTCAATGGATGGTGCTCTCCTCTTGCTAGAAACCCTAACTGGTGCACCCTCTCTCTCTTTTCCCCTACAATTGATGTAGAATCCTCCCACAACTGAGTAGATTTGGAACTAGAATGGTGTGGGAGCGTATTTCATCTCTGAGACCAAGCATGGGACAATCTAGGTGGAATATTTCACCACTGAATCGTCCTCTAGGGTTTGTTAAGTCAAAACCCTCAAAACCCCCAATGCTGGGCTCACTAGCTAAAATATCAAAATAATATCATAATATCATACATGATATCAAAATAATATCATACATGAATGAATGAGTAGAGGCCCTTACCTTTCCTTTATAGTTTTTTCTCACCTTGTCCCTCCAAAGTGACTTTCATTTTATTAATAATTAAGTAATTAATTAATTAAATCACTTTAATTAATTAATTAACCTTTTTACCTCTGAAAATTGCCTTATCTCTCCTTGTGGCTTCCTTGGCCACTAAAAGTCACTTCTCAACATCCCATCATGTAGTCTTGCTTCTCCCGATTCCAATGAGCTATTACATTGAGAGGTTTCTCCAAGTAATGTGCCCAAAATGACCTCTTCAATGAATTCAATTAGCTTATAGCTCAAAATAGTCAAAATAATGGAAATCGTCAGAATGCAACGGAACTAAAGAAAAATCATAAACCTCTACACTATGATGATGTCCCAAAGTGGGGACATTACATTCGATCCCATGGACGAGGTGGAACGGTGTAAAACTTGTGGCAGTTTTGACTTCCATGCGACAAGCCCATAAAGTGAAAAATAACATCTGATTCCAGTTGGTATTATGTTTGTTGACAATGCGTTGTAGCATGGTTTTGAGGACTTTATTGAAAAACTCGACCTTTCCATTGAACCGAGGGTAGTATGGGGAGGGAAAATAATGGGTGAAGCCTAATTTTGAAGAGAGTTATGCAAATATGTCATTCTCAAAATATTTACCATGATCAGAAACTAAGTGTTGTGGGACTCTGAACTAGGTAATGACATGGTTGAAGAAAAAATGCACTGTAATGTGAGCAGTGTTGTTAAATGTGGGCATGGCTTCGGCCCATTTGGTAAAATAATCTCCTTCCATGACAATGTAATTGTGTCCATTACTAGATGGAGGATGACAAGGCATGAAATCTATGCCCCATTTACAAAAGGGGCCGACTGTGATGAATGGGTGTAGAAGAGATAGTGGAACTCGTGCTTTGTTTGCATAAAGCTAGAATTTATCTCATCGCTTGATAGCGTGGATGCATGAAACAAAGTGGGCCAGAAGTATCCTGCTCAAATGATTTTTTAGGCAGTGGTCATACTCGAGAGGTGACCACTGCAAGTGCCACTGTGGCAATCAATCAAGAATTGGTCGACTTCATCGATGGTAAGACGTCACCGAAGGATGGTATCAACCCCTCGTCGATAAGGAATGTATTCGATGAGGAGGTATCGAGGATCCTGATGGTGAATGCGTCGACAATCCTCTCGAGAAATATGAGACTTGAAATTTTGTGTACGAAGGTAGACGAGAAGGTCACCATACCAGGGGTCGTCGAAGGGGATGAAGAAGAGGTGTTCATCAGGGAAATTCTCGTTGATGGGAGAATCTTTGGCATCAGAGGGGAAATCCATAATGAGTTCATCTAGGACAAGAGATTTATTTATTTTTGGAGTAGAGAACTCTAGATCGTATTCTTGAAGGATAACAATCCATCAGACAAATTTGTCATTGAGCTGCCATCGACTGAGAAAGTACTGCATGGGGTTAGAATCTTCTACGACCTTGGTAGTTTGAAGTTGAATGTAATGCCCCAGTTTTTGGACTACGAGGACAATTTCTAACACGTGTTTTTCATCATGATTACACTTTAAGGGTGGTCCTGAAAGGTTTTTACTAATGTAGTAAATCACATGTTCACGCCCATCATCCCCTAATTGGACGAGGACTCCTACGACTTAAACAATAGAAGATGAAAAGTAGAGGATGTAATTGCAATCATAGTCTGGGGGACTAATCAAAGGGGCATTGGATAGGGATAATTTTAAATCATCAAAATCTATTTGAGCATGTTCATCCCATCAAAATGGGATATCATGGCGTAGTAAGCGGAGAAAACTATGTGCGCGAGTGGCGTAATCTGGGACAAAGCGATGTAAAAATTTGGCTTTTCCTCGTAGGCTTTGCAGTTGGTGTAAATTTTTAGGTGTTGGAATTTATGTGATAGCTTGGACCTTGATGGGGTCCATAGTAATGCCGTGCTGGGAGACAATGAACCCAAGGAGGCACCCGACAGTAATGCATAAGACACACTTGAGGGGGTTCAAGAAGATATTATATTGGCAACATCATTAAAAAATGATGTGTAAGTCGTCTAAATGATGGGTTCACTTTTTGGGTCGAGCAGTGAGGTCATCCAAGTAAGCGAGAATGATGTAGGCAAGATCATGAATGATGTAGGTCATGGCCCATTGGAAAGTAGCACCAACATTTTTGAGTCCAAAGGGTAGGATGCGATAAGCCAAGGTACCCCAAGGGGTTGTAAAAGTGGTTTTGTACTGATCTGCAGGGTGGATTTTAATTTGATTATATCCGAAGAACCCATTCAGTAAAGATAGTGCCTCGTGGCTAGCACAATCATTGATTATTTGGTCGATGAAAGGGGTTGGGAAGTTGTCTTTGGGACAAGCGTGTTTGAGGTTGCAAATGTCTATGCAAACATGAATATTTACCTGTTTTTTGTTAACGAGGATAGGGTTAGAGACCCAAGAAGTGTATGCAATGGGGTAAATGAACTCGACAACGCTTAATTTGTCAATTTTAGCTTTGATAGCCACAGATTTGGATGGGTGTAGGGGGTGTTGCTTTTGGTGAACATGGGCGATATTTGACCATGTGTCGATTCGATGTTCACCTATAAAAGGATCGAGGCCAGGCATCTCCGTATATGACCAGGAAAAAATATCTCGATATTCCTGAAAGAGAGATTTGTAAGCAATGATTTCTTCAGGGGAGAATTCAACCCCAATGGTGATCTCTTCTATGATGCCTGGTTTAATGGAAATGTCAATTTTGACTGTGGGGGAGATGTTGGCCATGTTTTCTTCTTCAAAAGAATTGAGGGCAGGGATAGGGTTTTTGAACCAGTCAATATTCCCCAGAGGAATGAAATCTGTGGTTTTGATTGCGCACAGGGAGGATTGATCAAGAGGGTGAAAGAACTCTTGTGAGAGAAAAAGTGATCGATGATGGTGCACATTCCATGGAAAATCAGGGGTAGTCAGTTCCTCTAAGATATCTTCATCGTAGTGGAAAATGCAAGAATACAGAGGATTCTGGTAGATGGTAGGGGGAACTGTCACTGAAGAAGTGTCATTGGTCTCAAGGGATGAGGATGTAGAAGGGATATCATGTACGGGGTGTGATGGTCCACTAGACATAAACCAAATTTCAAGACAATGTGGATGAAATCTCATTTGTTCGAGGACTGACAACGGAATATAACGAATGTCAGTAATGTGAGCCTCAATAGGGAGAGACTGAGAGGGCACATGAAGAAATGTGTGGTGTAATGTGGATAATGTTTGGTGGAATTGAGGTAGAGTTGGGAAATGATGAGTGTAATGGCTATATTATGAGCATATGGCACACGCAAAATTGGTTCATAACCCTTTCTTGAGTGTGGTTGAGGACTCCTTAATAACGGTGGATGTACTTGGTCGAGTGGCAAGAAATGGGGTTGCGTAACTCAGGAAGAGTAGGAAATCTATTAGTGGGGTGCCCTTCTCTTTCGCATAGTGTGCAAGGAGGTTGAGCTTGGGGAGGGAGTGGAGCTATGGGCTCATTCTTCCTTCGTCTGCCCCCGATGGTGGCGGTGTTACCGCTAGTTGGGGGTGGGGGCGGTGTGGTAGGATCCTGTACTGGGATAATCATCGGTAATCCCTTTGTCTTAAGAGGGAGAGATGGTGTAGGAACCATAGAGGGTGGGTGGAGATACCATACAGGGATGGAAAGAACTATGTTGGGAAGGGTGAGGGTAGCACTACCTAGAATGCTTGGAGTCCAGGTGGGGGGTAGAAAAAAGGGATTTGGGTAATGGCTTGGGGGACTGTCTCCCACACTAGTATTTTCCCTGGGAGGGGAGAAAAATATGGGACAAGTTGTGCGGTGGTGTTTTTAGGGAATTTCTCAGGTAGTGGTTCTCCGACTGGTGGAACTTCGATGTGGGGAGGGGACTTAGTGAGAGGAGGATTGTCTTTGATATTTGTTCCGTTAGATGAAACTACACATACTTGTGCTGAAATAGAAGGGTTTAGGAGAGGTGGTGCTCCATGATAAGTCCCTAAAAAGGACGAGTTCTTTAATATTATAGGACCAATATCGATGACTAAAAAAGCATATGAGCTATTGCAGACAAAGGGGAGGATGTTATCAATGTTGGCGGAATGATATCGTAATGTGTAAGTTGGTCGATGGTGACGATTTTACTGTTATGGGGGAAAATTATCGTAAGAAACACATAAGATGATACCGCCTTGATAGCATACATGTAGCTATTCCCGAACAAGATATTGTAATCAAGTGGGGCGTCAATAACTTCAATTTCAATCAAGATGATTTCCCCCCCAAGTTCGACAGGGACATTTTCAAAGATCCCTTCAGGGGATGATGGTCGACCATCATAAGCTCTCAGGGTGATGGCATATGGTACTAGCTTAGGGTAGCTGATTTTCTTCCATACTAGTTTGGAAATGATGCATGTGGCTGTACCTTCATCGATCATACACTGATGAACTATGATGTTCTAGATATTAACTAGTATTTGAAAAGCTACTAGAACGGGGAAGCATTAATCTCCCTTATCTAAATCAAAGGTGATTAGTCGAGTATCAATAGGGTCGACTGCCCCCAAGGTGGAAAAAAAGGATTTGCATTGTGATGGACAGGTTTGGAGGACCTCCAACACAAACATGGTTGCAGGATACTATACTAAGTCATTGACCAAGATGTAGTTATGGGATGTCCTAGCATGAGAGTTATGTACCTTCGACCATAAAGGTATGTGGGGTATACGAGGATTTGGTTCAGTATTAGGGCATGGGATCATCGATCGTTGCCCGATTGTAGCGGGAGTTGTTTTGGAGGTGGTTGGGATAGAGTCATGAGGGCTTCCGTATTGATGGCTACATGTTTGCAGAAGAATCTCTTCATCACTGGTATGGAGGATATTGCGATCGGTTGGATTTTTGGATTGATTGGGACCTAGGTTTTGATATTTCCCCATTAGTGGTGGGGTAAAGTTGATATCTTATTGGGTATTCATCACACCTTGGTGTGGAATAGGGTTTTTCAAAACAATCGGAGGTGGTGCTTGAAAATAATGTTGTGGGGAGGGTTGAGGGGCAGGTGGTGTCGGAGGGTGTTGAGCGTTCATGGAGTCTTTCATCCATTTGTAATCGGAAATTTGGGGGAAATGGTGAGTACAATGTCTATACTCACCACATAGAGTGCAAGGGAAATTAGTTATGAGGTTATTTTTATTCCCTTGTCATGGTTGATTGTTATTGTTTCCCCCTTGGGGGTTTTGGTTTCCTTGATTTTGGTTGCCCCCAGCGGGACAATTTTGTTGGGGGTTATTTCCTCCAGGCCCCAGGTTGTTATTGTTTCGATTTTTTCCTTTATTCTTGGCATTATTTAGCTGATGGGATAGATTTTCCGTATTCAAATATTCAAAAGCATGAACTTGTTTAATGGGAGAGGGATGAACAAATTTAACACCGACATGTGGTTGTCTTGGTAGAGGAGCGACTGACTAGGGAGAACCAGGAAATGGAAAAAACAATTTGTTTTGTGGAGACAATCCATATGGCGTATAGGAAGTTGAAGTACTTCCACTACTATTGGGGTTATATATGGGGGTTTTGGGTGGACTCGTACTTGATTGAGAGACCAGATGCATCTCGGGTATCGGTGTGGGTCCCCCCAACGGTTGAGGGGGAACAACAAGATATGACTGTTGGCGAGTGGGAGGAGGGTAATAAGACGTCCCTCCATATGGTTGAGGATACTGATTTGCACCATAGATAGGTGATGGGTGGCTGTAAGGGTTGAGGTGTGTCCTAGAACCAATCAACCCATATGCAACATGGGACATCCTAGGTTTGTCCTGGAAAAATGGTATGTGTCTGGGTGCATCATGAAATAATGTGTACAAGTAACCTTATTGAGCATATATGAGGTTGAATTGATGGGCCTTTCTCATGGCTTCTTATTCTCATTGAGGAAAAGTGGATGCTACATCCGTTGCAATCATAGGGATGAGCGATATAAGAAACCAATCAAGACAGTGTTCTTTGGTGGTTTCTTCTTTACACAAAATGTGTCGCCGATTCTATTCATGGATGTGGTCGGAAATATGGATAGAAGTGGTTTGTTTGAACTCAGAGAGATGTTCTAAGCCAGTGTCATGATGAACCAATAATTAGAAAAAGGATAAAAAGGCCTTGCCCAATGATTCAAAGGTTACATGGGACACTGATTTTTCGTCCACATACCATTTGGTTGATGAACTAGTGAGAGTTATTTGAAATAATCTCAAGCAAATGGAGTCATCCATGATGCTGTTTCAAGAGAACCATAAGTGGAAGGTCATAACATGGTTGGCGGGGTCTTCCCCTGGTTTACCTTCAAAATTTGGAATGTTTAAAGGCACTTTGGTAGTCATATTGGGCCAAGTGGTATCATGTAAAGTGGTGTCATTCGTGAGTTTGGTTAAATCAGGAATGTTGAGGGATGCCAAGTATGATAAAGGGGGATTTGGCAGAGAATTAGTTCTAGCGATTGTGTGTATAGGTAGTGGACCTGTCTCTTAAGAGGGATTTGGTGGGTTTGTACTTATCCATTGAGAAGAAGTTTGTCCCCCGCCTCCTTGTGAAGGAGAACCAATAGATGGATTGACTTGGTTATTTAACCCAAGAAACGTGGAACCAAGTAGAGCTAATCCCATAATAGTAGCACTCACTGGGGTGTGAGATGGGCGAGTCGATGAGTTAGCAAGACTAGGGACTCCTCCTAGAATAGGAGGGAGGTTCTGCAAGTGTCTAGAATGATGAGGATTCTGTGGTTCCCCTATGGTTCTGACTATTAATATTATGGTAACTGCGGAGGTATTTACCCCCATGTGTGAACCTGACGAGAATAGAAGACTCCGGAAAGCAAGAGAAACCCTAATGAGTTGGCTAATAACCCTAGAAGCCTTGTCGGCTCAAGAAGATAATTTATACTAGGATATTAGCCTCCAAGAGAAGAAGTTAGCCAAAATTAATAATAATATACTGAAAAGACACATACCCAGAAAGAGAATTCGGCCCCAACAAATTGCCAGGATTACTATAAATACGACGCCAGTTCTCATTTGTCACATCTCAGGATAGCAGTTTCCCAGTTGGTGCGCACTGTAGTTGCAGTCTGGTGCGTAGGTTTGGAGGAGAGTTGCAGGTGCAGCTGCAACAGTAGCTAGTTTTAGTTTTTGGCTTGGATATCTCTTGGCTAGGGTTTGGGACTATCTGATCAGTCTTTTGTGTTGCTCTATCCTTGGGGAGAGATGTGGTACTCTTTTTTTGGCTATCTAGCCTAGGGTTTTCTTCTGGAGGAATTATCAGGTCAAGGTTAAGGTGCTCGGTGGGAGGCTTCGGCCTATGGTTGGGTGACGAGGGTATCGTCAATGGTAAAAGGAGCACACCATATTCTATATTCTAACAGGTTATGGGCCCACACCCCTTCAGTCAACCTAAAATGATGGAAGGAAACATAGCCGCTAGATATTGAGCTCGTTGAGGAACTGCGCTAGGGTTACTAGTAGGAGCAACTTCCAAAAGCATTGCAGCTAGGGTTACCAGTAGAAGCAGTTGTAGAAACCCTAAACCTCTTGTCGAGGCACCTTAAGTGATGAGATTGATCTAATCTTTGGATAGATCAATGTGCCCTAGCCCAACGCATCTCCTGGTACTTTCAGAAGGCCAAGACATGAAGTTTGAATTTCTGGTCAAATCTAGGGTTTGACCAAGTTAAGAAAGCCATGATGAACTCTATGAAGTCTGAGAACAAGCTATATGGAGCCTCTAACTTCAGAGCATGGAAGACAAGGACTGACCTCATCCTTGCTAAGAATAAAGTGCTGGATATTGTGAAAGGAAAGATCATGAAGCCAGAGTTTGAAGAAGGAGAAGAGAAGGAACCGTAGAACGTTGCAGCTATGGAGAAG
>JZKD02S1180641.1:137377-164959 GCA_000966675.3 Picea glauca | reverse complement strand
AAATTTTGTGTAAAGAAACCTTCAATTAATGAGCTTCAAGCAATTCTAGAACTATGAATTATTTGACCTAAGTAGCCTTGAACAATCTAGGACTATGGATTGTTTAATCTATCTCTAAATAAGAAAATAACAAGTAATCTATTTCAAAGCTATTTAATCTATTCAATCTCTCTCTGAATAAGCAAACAACAAGTAATCTATTTCTGAATTATTTGATCTATCTACCTATAAATGAACAAGCAAGTAAGCAAGTAAGTAATTAATCTATCAAAACTATCTTGACAAGTGAACTCTATTCTTAAAAAAACTCACAACTATTTCTATCTTGCAAAGAGTAAACATTAATCTACTTAACTAAAAGCAAGAGTGTTGTGACATTATTCAAATGTGATGATTGTGTCTTCAGTGGCGAATGACATCACGATGGCATCTAACTACTAATGACAGTTCAAGTGGAATTAAATCAATGTTAATTTCTACAAAGAAATGTTAAGTATGGGCAAGGCAGTCTATAGAAAGTTTTTCCATCATAAAAGTAACACTAGATGTTCTTGGGATCCATATGATCTTTAAACATTGTGCAGAAGGGATTCAACATCAATCATTCACTCTATCACACAACTGTTGGAAAAGACTCTGTTCAAAACCACTAAATCAATCAAAGATATAAACTCATAATTAGCTCTTAATCAGAAATCCTAATTCAAATTCATAAATAAGATGACAATGAAAATACTATGTGCAAACCTACAAACTCTTGAATGATGCTAATTAGAAATCATAACTCAAATTCATAACTAGGATTTCATTAAAAATCATAACCTAAAGTTAACTAAGCTACCATTAAACATCATACTCAAAATCAATTAAGATGCTACTGGAGATTATAATTCAAAATTCATTTCTATCCTATCATGTTGATGTTAAAGGAAAAATTAGAAAATAACCAAACCTACAGAGAGTATTTGAAATTACAACTTGGTAAATAAACACTATCTAAATTAGTACTCTGCAGAGTAATTTACAGCTAGGGAGAAAAAGACATGATAGTATATTTAGAGAGCTTCTACAACCTGGAAAAAAAATGTTAGGACTCTAAATATTAGCACACAACCATGGACATCCCTCTGTGATATACACACAATTCAGAAAGTGATCTGCAAACAAGAGAAGATGTACAGGGAGTTGAATTAGACAAGCGATGTGAAATTAAAAGATACACATAGCAAGCAATTTGAAATTAAGAAATATACATAGTAAATAAGCAATCTCAAAATCTAAGGAGTATGAAAGGAAACTATATAAATGAAAATATATACTGGTATAAACAATCACCCATACCACTGGTGGGCCCCCCAGAAGGTCGTGGAAACACTTCAAAAGGAAAACACAGTCACTAAGATAGTGCAGCACTGGCATTGATCATAAAAACAGAGTGTACAGCAAAATGGTGATAATGTCTGTGTAAATAATAAAATTCATGTCTTCTTTGTATCATAGACAGTGGTATTTATAGATTATTACAAAGCTTGAGAGGTCAACCACTAGAAGGGTCGACACTCTTTAAAAATAGTAAGTTCATTAAATTCGTTCTAATAGAAGCATATTCCTTAACATTCTTGTGCACTCCACTTAACGGCCGCTGCAACTACCCAATCTATGATGCTTCGAGCCCCATAGATGGAGGGCACGAGTGGGCATAAAATCCATATCCCTGATTCGTCCATCAAGGGTTGCCAATGTGCTAACCACCAGCTTCTATGCACTTCGAGTGCCGGATCGAGTGTCATGTGGAGTGTGGAGTGTTGGATTGAGTGTTGAACGGAGTGTCAGACGAGGGACTGGATGGAGGATTGGATCGTGATTCTGACCTGTTGCAAGAAAACCAAAATGTTAGATATTCATAATCAATTAATTGAGATGAGTTAATCGTAAAATCATTACAAAAACAATTGTTATACATACCTTGCGTGATTCCATGGAGAATTGGTGTATAAAGCTTGATAATACCTTTAAAATGGCTAAATGAGAGAATAGAATATATAATGTCGTATGAAAAAAAGATTTGGCCCTTGGAAAAAATAGTCAAAAGACCAAACAAACATTTATCCCACGCCTAAGGATTTGTAGGTCCCTCTGCAAACAAAAATGGATCACCTGACATAACTATACTCATGAAGGAGGGGGTGGATTGGCTTTAGAAGCTTCTCCCTCTTTCCCTGGGGACTTTGTCTTAGGCCTTTTATGATGTTTCAATAGCATCCAGAGACTAAGATTGGTGGTTTTCATCTAATCAACCAATCGCTGAAGAGAGTTCACTTTTGCTTGCAGGACAGCATTACCATGATGTAGATGCCTATCCATAGTTTTTTATTCTACCAATTGTGGAAGAAAATGAGCATTTTCTTGTTTCAATTTCTCAATAACTAGGGTGTGATCAAATGGCTCAAGAGAATAAGTCTTGGGTTCCTTGATGGATGTAGAAGGTATATCAACTTTAGAATACGGTGTAGGCATCTGGGAGGAAGGAATAACAGTGTTTTTGTGAGGGGGAATTGGTGTAATAGGTTCATATTTGACCTCTTTATAGGGCTTAGACTCCTCTACGGAAAATTCTTTGAGTCTTTTATGGGGCTCTCATGATCGAAAGACAATTGAATAGGATCTGAAGTGCATGGAGATTTTATATTGGGCTTTCCACTCATACTTCGGGTGCTTCTTTGAAAGCATTCCCCCTTGAATCAATTATCTCCTCTCCTCTTTGTAGGAACCGAAGGAAAATCTTGATGGAATGCATCTTGTAGCTTCTTATGTTGATGATCAATAGGTGTTGAAGGAAATGGGAAATTATCAGGAAGATTTTTTATTTTCTTACCAGATGAGGTTGCAGGGGAATCAATAATTTTCTTGGCCTTTTTATTAGATAGGGAGATAGTTTGAGTTGGAGGGTTTGGAGTTTTTGGAGAATGAGGCTTATATGGCATGACAACCCTTGAATCGACTGATCTCTTGCTTGTCCTAACTGTGATATGGGGATTTAAGAAGTGGTAGAGGAAATTTTCCCATGTCTTATTCTATTTTTTCAATTCAAATATAACAAGCAATTTAATGAGGCCATGGTGGAATAAACTGTTGTGAGGGTTGGCCAAATTTTTACGGACTTGGGAAGACATTTTCTCAAGGATTTTCAGGAAGTAGAAAGGAAAATATAGGGGTTTATTGAATTGAAAACGGGCTAATAGATGAAAATGAAAATCTTTAAAAACAGAGTACCTAATTTCACAAGTGATGGGCTTCGTAAATACAATCAGGGGGTTAATCAATTCGTCTTTAATCCATTCTTATGAGTACCCTTTGGCTTTAGAAACAGTTTTAAATTCAGGCTTGAACACTCTGTTATAGATTGGACGTGGAAATTGATGGTGTTTGAACCACAGATCCCCAACCCGTGGAAATTTTGTGGTTGAGGCAATAGATTCCTCAGAGACCCTATGTGATCCAGTCTCCCATCAAACCCAAAAGTGAATTGGAGTGAGGTGACATCATCGTGGCCCTACAGACTGACCAAGAATGGTCCCCACTCTGCGTGAAGGAAGATCTCTCTATGTTTGTCATTGTAATGTATAAATAAAGGTCTAGAGGACCTAGGATGGGTTGGTCGTGGTTATTCATTGTTCATTCAAGGAGAGTTCATCAGTGTTGAATGTTGAGAGTTGTGATTGTTGTGTTGAGAGAAATAGAGAGCCTGTATTGTAAGATATTCAGTTGGGTGTGAAGATCAACCCTCCAGCTAGGTGCATAGGAAGGGGAGCTAGAGAAGAGAGAAAGAGAAAGATATATGCAAGCTAAGTGCACAGATAGAACTGTATGTTTTCACATAATATCAAGAAACACAGTTTTGTGGACGTATCCCTAGGGAGAGGGTGAACCATGTATATCTTGTAGTTCTGTGTGATTCATGTTGTGTTCATTTTCTTTCTATTATTTGCATCAGTTTGTTAGATGTGAGACATATCTCGCTCAGTAGGCCTAAAGGAGATAAATAATAACTAGATATTTGTGTGTTGTTCCTTTGAATCCACTTGCATTTCCTTTGGTTGTAGACACATGTGTCCTGCAACCCCCTATCGCTACTTCGGGTGAGATTGCATATGCTTCGTAGGTGTTTCCGAAAGGGCCAGTAGTTAGGGCTTGTTGGTGTGATGTTAGAGTTGAACCTTGGGTCTACCCCTATGCCAACAAATGGTTCTGTTGTCGGGACCGAGATCTTATTGAGGGAATGTCAAGGTGGTTTCCATCGAATACAGAGATTCAGAAGTGGATAGAATAACAAGAAAAGGACTTCGTTGAGGCTCAAAACAAGAACCCTAATATTAGCACAAAGGATTGGATGGGAAGGTATATATTTACTGATATACACAATATTTTCTTTGGAGGAATTTATAAAGACATATACGAGTGGTTATCCAGACTAGAAGATACCCAGATTGAGATTAGATCTAGACCGCATGTGGTTTGGACGTAGGTGTTGATCACAAAGGTCAAGAGAGTTGATAACGTCATGTCAAGATCATTATACCACTGGTTTGATAGAACTATTGGAGGGTACATTACCAAGTTTTCTATTGACAGAGTAGAGTCATATAGTCAAGCAGAGAGGTATTTCTTTAAAGGACCTAGAGGAAAAATTTTACACTTTTTGAAGTTGAAAATCAAGATGCCATTGCATGAGTAGAACATCTTGAAGATATAGTAATTGGTCAGATTGAAGATATAATTTTCAAAGACTCAGATAGCGACATCAACAGAAAGGTGGGACATATGCGCAGTGGGAGAACCTTCAGAGAGGTTCCTATAGTAAACATGTTTGAGCAAAGCCACAAACCACTATCACAGGATGAAGGGTTCTATAGTGGAGAAGAAGAAGAGCTATCAAACGAGGAATAGTCAGGATCCCTTGGAGCAGAGGAAGAGAAGACTGAAGAACCTCATCGATAAGAGTCAGAAACTTCAGGAACTGCACTGACTGTCGAAGTAAGTACTATTACTCCTCTTGTTGTTTTAGCGGCATTAAGTAACTAGAGTAGTCAGAGTTACCAGAGCACTCAGAGCATTGTTACTAGCAGTTCAGTACATACTCAGTCAAGAAACCTAGAAATATCTATGGCAGAGGAAATGAGGCTACCTATATTTAAAGGAGATGGATCTGAAGATCCTGATCGGCATTGGTTCTTATGCAAGGTTGTATGGAGTATTAAGAAAATCAATGATGAAGCAGTTAAGAGAGCTCAGTTTAGTACTACCTTGAGAGACTTCACACTGAGCTAGAACATGAAGTTTGTTAACGAAGTTGCACAGCCTAAACCGTTGAACGAGATCAAGACTGCGTTGAGTGTAGAATTCAAGAAACCCAAGTTAGAGTAAAAATGCATCACAGAACTGAAAGAAATCAAGTAGAAAGTAGTTGAACCTGTTTGGGAGTTTGATCAGAGGTTTAAGACCTTAACAGGTCGATTGATTTTTCAGATCCCAGACGAGCAGAACAAGGAATGGTTCATTGTTGCCCTCTTACCACACATCAAAGTTCCTCTAATGCAACAGAAGGTTGCTTCGTAGTCTGGGGCGTTGGATATTGCATGAAACTAGAATCAGCCCCTATGGGAGAATCCAGCTCAGGTATGAGTCAAATTTTGAATCAGCTAACTAGCTTATCTTTGCAGGTCGAAGATATGAGGAAAGACAAGTGAAAAGATAAAAGAGACTATATTTGGTGTATCAGATGCAAATTATAAGGCCACGATAAGGAGCACTCTCACCAATTCCATGAGTACTTGGCCTCTAGGTCTGTGAGCCCTTTGAAGAGGTTACTATACCCTAGTGAGAGGTATGTAGAAATAGAGATCACCCTAGTGAATGTTATTTCATGCAAAAATATGTCCAGACACCTACAAACCTTTACTGCACATTCTGTAAATCTGTGGGGCATGATGAGAAAGACTGTAGAGATTATGACCTCTTGCAGGAAAGATCAAGAGATACATATAGGATTCAAGGATAAGTACAGCAAGAAGGAAATGCTACGTAGCTTAAGTCTCCTAGAAGAAGATACTTCAACCCTCGCGGTGGATTCATATAAAGAGGACGAGGAGGAGGCATGGGTCGAGGTCAAGGTCAGACCATTTGTTATAAATACGCACAGCCAAGGTACTTGGAAAGGGACTGTTAGAACCCTTGTACCACTTGAAGCTACTGCAAATCATTTGAACATGTCAATGAAGATTTCCCTGTGTTGTTAGCCAAGCTTCGGGAGAGATGAGGAGGAAACCAGCAAGTAAAACTAATCTCAACAGAACCTCACAGAGAGGATCCCAGAGTCGCTTTTATCACTAGAGGAGGCGTTGTTATAGGAGAAGACAAAGTGACCCCAAAAAAGACTACATAAGAATCAAGGATCAGAAGAGTTGCAGAGAAGACACAAGTGTTTGATCTGAGGGAAGAAAAAAATACATTTGAAGAGGCAAGAAAATAATTTGGAAGAGATCAAGCTTCTTCATCAAAGGCACAACCACAAGTGAGAGAATGTGGAATGCCTTTGGAATTTGATCAGTCTGCATCAGATGGAGAAGGAAAGGAGGTAAGAAAGCTTATGGAATTCTTATGTACTTATATTAATCTAATTAAGGATGAAAGAGATGTACAAGAACTACAAAATTTGATCAGACGGTATGAGATAGGTAGTATAGCTCCTCTACTGAATAAAGCAGTACATCAAGTATCCAAAAAGAGAAGGACAAATAAGGAACTACACCTTAATTCTCAGATTGGATATCGTGACATAGATTATGTGGTCCTCGACTTAGGGTCAGAAGTCAATTTTATGACAAAGAAGACCTGGGCACTGATGGAAAAACCTAAGTTAATTTATTCCCCTATCAGGCTTAGGATGGCTAATCATTAGGTAGCAAGCCCCTTTGGGAGACTGGAGCATGTCCTTGTGGACATCGACGGGGTAAGGACATTTGCGGATTTCGAGGTGATTGAGATAGTTGATGATAGTTGTCCTTATCCTATGTTGTTAGAAATTGATTGGGATTTCAACAATTACACTGTTGTTGACTTAAATAAAATAATAATGACATTTTAAGGTGATGACCTTAGGGTCATTACACCTCGGAATCCTGATGAAGGTCACAGATACACAGAACCCATCATAGAAGAAGATTGTGCTTATGAACTAGATAACATATATAAATTGGCAGCAAGACAGTAGGATTACATTAATCCTACATCAGATGGGAACTTAAGCTAGAGAAGTAATAGCGCATGCTCATTAGATTTGGAAGAGTCACTAGAGAAATGACAAAACAAAATCTATAAAGTTTCTACGACAAGGTGTGTTAGATTGACCAAGGAAGTTCGCTGGATTGGTACAAAAGTAAGTAATCTGCCCACATTTGATGGCTTACATCATTTAGAAACTTTCTTATCATAATTTGAAGAAATTGTACCAGTACAACAGCAACTGTTAGCACTGGATGAATCTTTAAAAGAAACACTAGCAAGATGGTGGGGAACACATAAGAAGAACATCGCAGACTAGGTGCAATCTCACACTTTGATGACAGTGCACTTTTCAGAAAAATCTGAAGGGTGTGAATTTCGATACATAGGTCAAATTTGTCTGAAGGACCATGTGCGAAGTTGTGAGTAGGCCTGGAGCAGCATCCCCCAAGAGCAATGGATGCATAAATTCATCAACACTTTGGACACAACACCTATTAATTAGTATCTTCAAGCAGAACTACGCCTCACTACTTCATATTGGTCCGGTATGACTCAGAACTTTGTAGCTACATTTTTATATGAAAGTTAGTTCCTCTCAGTAGATCAAGCATTACAAGTTGTAAGACAAAAATTCTTTGAGGAAGCACCTAACCTCCCTTTGGAGCAAGAAGAATATGAATGGACTGCACCACTTTAGAAATTGCAAGGTCGTTACAATCTCAATGTTGATGAAGATGATGATCCTAGGAATGTGAAAATTGCAGAGACAGAAGGACAGTGAGATGTAGAAGGACCAGGAGTCAAACTACCTTTTATTGGATAGCCAATCAAAATAAATAAAGTTAATATTGGAATGGAGCAAGCACCTAATCTCGCAAACGTTGGATATTATTGGGATGATGCCACTATTGACAAGATCACAAAACTAGTGCATGAGTATCAGGACTTGTTTCCAACCAAGTTTATCGACATGAAGGGAATTAAAGGGACCATGGGAGAGATGAATATCCCCTTGAAACCAAATGCAAGTCCAATCAAGCAGAGAACCTATAGACTAAATCCCAAATATAAGCAGAAAGTCAAGATTGAATTAGACAAAATGTTGGAAGCAGGAATCATAGAACCTGATGAAGAGTCAGAATGGATTATCCCTATGGTGGTCCAAGATAAGAAGACAGGAGAGATCAGAATCTATGTAGACTTGAGGAAACTGAATGATGCATGCTTACATGATCCATTCCCTACATCGTTTACTGACGAAGTGTTGGATAATGTGGGAGGACAGGAAGTTTACTCCTTCACAAATGGATTTTCAGGTTATCACCAGAACAGGATTGCTAAGGAACGTCACCATAAGACCACATTTGCAATAGAATGGGGATCCCACTAGTACACAGTGATGCCTTTTGGATTGAAAAATGCACCGGCCATATTTTCTATGGTGGTGGTCGAAGCATTCAAGGAATTTTTACATAAATTTCTGGAAGCATATTTTGATGATTGGACTTTTTTTAGCTTATTGCAAAATCATATTGAATGTTTAAGACTAATGTTGGATAAGTGCAGGCAATGTCATATTTCCCTAAACCTGAAGAAGTGCATCTTCTTTTCACCCTTTGGAGTGTTTATAGGCCATATTGTGTGAAACCAGGGGTTGTTGGTAGATCCTTCCAAGTTTTCCATCATTGTTAATCTACCCCCTCCTACTTCAGTAAGATAGTTGTGCACTATGCTGGGACATAAGGGATACTACAAAAAGTTCATCAAGGGCTATGCACACATAACACCACCTATGGAGAATTTATTAAATAAATATTGTTAGTTCCAATGGTCAGAGGAATGTCACCAGAGCTTTGACACACTGAAACAGAAAATGGTCACTACGCCCATTCTGATTTTCCCATATTGGAGTAAGGAATTCCATGTGCACGTCGATGCGTCATCTATTGCATTCGGACAAGTGTTATCACAACTAGGAGAAGGAGATATTGACCATCCATTAGCCTTTGCTAGCAAAAAGATATCTACAGCTGAGATAAATTACACTACCACTGAGAGAGAAGGTTTATCCATGGTGTACGCATTGTAGAAGTTTAGACACTACTTGTTGGGAGGACATTTTAAGATTTTCAATGATCACTCTGTGTTGAAATACCTAGTCAACAAGCCAGTGTTGGGGGGAAGAATATGCAGATGGATATTGTTATTTCAGGAATATGATTTTGAGATTCTGGTCAAGCCAAGAAGAATGAACAAGGGTCATAACCACTTGTCTAGGTTAGAACATGAAGAGAAACCTACCAGTTTGGAGGATACAGTACCAGATGCATAGTTGTTGGCCATTAAAAAGGTTCATGAACACTTCACCAAGATAGTTCAGTTCCTATCAATAGGAATGGCACCTCATGAATATACCATCATTCAGAAGAAACAGTTGGTAGTTTGAGCTGCAGATTTTTCACTTATAGCTGGACAACTTTATAATATGGGACCTGATGAGATCCCGAGGAGATGTGTTATGGAGGTAGAAAGACCATTGATTCTGGCATAATCACATGAAGGCATCACAGAAGGACACTATGCAGGAAAAGAAACAGTGCAGAAGGTTCTTAGAGTTGGCCTCTAGTGGCCCACTTTACACAAAGATGCTAAGAAATACTACAGAGCCTACGATGTATGCCAAAGAGTTGGGAAACGTTCCAGAAGAGATGACATGCCTTTATCACCTCTGCTAACTTTAAAGGCATTTGAGAAATGGGCAATTGATTTCGTAGGACCTATTAAACCACCCAGGAAGTGCACAGGAGCGAGATACATCATCACTGTGACAGACTATTTGAACAGATGGGCAGAAGCAAGAGCAGTCAAGGACTGTAGTGCAACTACAGCTACATGATTCATATTTGAGGATATAATAACAAGGTTTGGATGCCTGAAGATCCTTATGAGTGATCAAGGTACTCATTTTATTAATAAAACTATTGAATCCTTGCCTCACGAATTTGAGGTTCATCATCAGAAAAGCACACCTTACCACCCACAAGCCAATGGTACAGTCGAACCTTTCAATAAGCTCTTGGAGACAACACTGACGAAGATTTTCAATGTGAACGGGGATTATTGGGATTTGAGAGTACCAGTAGTATTATGGGCCTATAGAACCAATTGCAAGAAGATGACAATACAAACTCCCTTTAAGTTGGTTTATGGTCTAGAAGCAGTCGTACCTATGGAATATTTGGTTCCTAGCTTAAGAATTGAATCATTTACAGATATGGATGACATAGGCGCTATGAAACAAAGAATTGCGTAGTTGGTAGAACTGGAAGAACACAGATTCATTACAGGATTTCACCAACATGTACAGAAGGAACGAGAAAAGGCCTACCATGACAGACATATCAAGAAGAAAGCCTTTAAGCAAGGAGATCTGGTATTGGTATATGACAGCAAGTTCATGAAGCATCCAGGGAAGTTTAGGACACATTGGCTTGGGCCATATGAGGTTGCCTATGTTACAGAAGGAGGAGTTTCACAGTTGAAGACCTTGAAGGGAGAATGCAAGGAAGGTTTGGTAAATGGGAGTCAGTTGAAATTGTATTACGACAACCAGCTGCCTCGTAGCTCTTAGTAAAAGCATAAGAAGAAGCGTCTAGGTACCAAGAGCAGTTGAAAATGGGTACCAAACACATAAAATACAATTTGCACAAGGAAGGGAGGAACAGAATAGAGAGCATAGGCTGCTCTTTGCAGTCTGAAGATGAAGAGAAACTGAAGTTTTAGACCTCTAGTGCCTCAAGACGAGTCACAGGTGAGTGTTGGGTGCTTGTTGGCCCTTGGTTATGGAAGAAAGTGAATATTAAGGAAGAAAGGAGAAATACGAACTGTGCGAAAGGCACATTGATTGATATTGGGTCGAAGTGGTTAAAGAAACAGAAAAGAAGGATCGAAGTAAGGGAAAGCTAGTCATTGAACAAGATTATCAAGGATGACATATCAGCAAGGAAGATAGATCGTGGAAAACTCAGCAAGAGGAAGAAGACATCAACGAGTGCTTTGGAGCACCTCGTGGGAAAGAAGGAACGACAGGCTGGTGAAGCCCTAAAAATGTGGGTCAAGTTGACCTAGGGTTTTGACACCTAGACATTTGTCGTTGTAATGTATAAATAAAGGTCTAGAGGACCTGGGATGGGTTGGTTGTGGTTATTCATTGTTTTTTCGAGGAGAGTTCATCGGTGTTGATTGTTGAGAGTTGTGATTGTTGTTTTGAGAGAAATATAGGGTCTGTATTGTAAGATCTTCAGTTGGGTGCGAAGATCAACCCTGCGGCTGGGTGCACAGGGAGGGGATATAGAGAAGAGAGAAAGAGAGATATATTTGCAAGCTAAGTGCACAGATAGAATTGTATGCTTTCACATAATATCAAGAAACATAGTTTTGTGGATGTAGCCCTAGGGAGAGGGTGAACTATGTATATCTTATTGTTCTGTGTGATTGATGTTATGTTCTTTTGCTTTCTGTTATTATGCTATTTGCATCATTGTGTTAGATCTGAGACATAACTTGCTCAGTAGACCTAAAGGAGATAAATAATAACTAGATCTTTGTGTGTTTCTCCTTTGAATACACTTTCATTTCCTTTGGTTGTAGACACTTGTGTCCTGCAACCCCCTATCGCTACTTCTAGTGAGACTGCATCTGCTTCGCAGGTGTTGCCGAAAGGGGCAGTAGTTAAGGCTTGCTGGTGCAATGTTAGAGTTGAACCCTGGGTGTACCCCTGTGCCAACAATGAGTGAAATGGAAATTGGGGCAGAGCACCTTGTTTTTAATACAATTGTGGTGGAAACAGTTGAGTTCGTGGGCGAATTCATCATACACGATCGCCATGTGAGACTATAATTGTGTTGTGTTTGAATTTTGAATGGTGTGTAATTTCGAGGAAAATGAAATCATGTGAGAATTAGATCAATGTCCAAGTCTTCGAATTGTACATTTGATCATAAAAATGCATTTAAAAGTTTTAATTCGATTACCAACATGAATTTTGAAAATATATACCTTTCAACCCATCTTAACTTACCATTGCAACGGTTGTAATTAATTTGAACGATAGTTCCTGCATGCAATCATGATCATTTACAATAGATACATACCTCACTCCATCCTCCATATGTCACTTCATCTAGTCTTCCAGATGGTACTCCATCTGGTCCTCCAAATATCACTCCATCTAGTCCTCCTCTGTAAGTGGAAATTATCCCCATCATAATGGACGTTCACCCTTAGCACTCATCTTGGACAATTTTTAGAATTCATGGTGAACAGGAGCATGGAGCATGGATAGGATGAGTGTGAATAGGATTAACCATTGTTGATTGCCTTATCATCGATCTGTAATAATATAAAACAACTTGTTCCCTTTTTATAGGCGTGTAATATAGATGATAGTGAGAATTTAGCAGTTTGTTATTGATCTGTAATTGTCACAAGGAACCAGTTAAGCAATATTCCATTATATAAACATAAAAATGAATAGCAGGATTATAACACACACAGTGATGTTAGCAGTATAGAATTTAGCATACTAATATAAACAATTGTTGATATAATAGCCCAAGATGTCGTTAAAACAATATGACGGAATTTTTGACAAAGATTCTACTTCCTCTTCTAATGGATTGTAATATAGATGGCAGTGTTTATCATTTGTCAGCTCAGGAAACCCCTCCCCCACTCCTAAGTATTTTGACACCTCACAATCAAATATATAGGGAACCGGTCAATTCTCCCAATAGCCTAAGATTTATATTTTTTTAGGTGTCGAGATAAATTTCACACATTAGTCTGATGAGATGGTTAAAATATGGCCCCACCTCTAGGACAAAACATCCTACATATATTTAAGAAGAGGTAGGTGAGAGAGTCTTAGGATTGTCTTAAAATTATTTCCTAATGGCGGAGTGATGGAGTTCATTTACCTTTACTTAACCATGCATACTTCTTTTCAACTTTGCCTACAAGTAATCTCATACATCAGGACAAGTTTTAAGATTTAGGAATTTTATTTATTGTTTGTCAGATCATCACCCTCGGTAGGTACAATGCCCTGCTTCCAGCAAGCATGTTCAGTACTCTGACGGGTTTACCTAGTCATACCATAGAACGGTACCCACTGCCAGCAAAACTTTTCAGTATCCCGACAGGTTATCCTCTTACACCCTTTTACAGCAGAGACTGGTCCACCATCTTTCAATATTTTTGTATAAAGATTTATTTTTGCAAGAATATGGGAAGGAAGCTCTAAAAAAATTTATTTAGGACTGGGATGGTATTCATGTTAGAGGATGAATCTTCTTTATGTATTCCTTATAGATTGTCCTGATGTAAGGGATACTTAAGTGGATGTAGCCTATAGAAATATATGGTATGATCAAGCATTTTTAGTGTGTAGTGGATGGTACCATTGGAAAATAATAGAAAGGTATCTTCAATCCCTACTGCCTTTCTTCTTTTTTTTAAAGTTATATTGATGTTTCCATGGCTAACCGCTAATTATACCTTCTTGTTACTCTTTCATAAAGATGCTTTACTCATCCACTCAAGGTTCTTGGGGAAATTGTATGAGTAACCTCTAGGTTTGATAAGACAAGGTGCCACTTCCTTATATCCTCTAGTGGTGGAGGTTATGAGCAACTGCCATTAAAGATGCCTTAAGAAGAAGGAAGATAGAAATCTTGTAAAAAAAATTACAGCAAGCAATTTCTAAGCATAATAATAAGTCATTATTCAATTGATACTTAAGCATACAACAAAGTTCAAATATAGAAACATATTCTCCCGAAGTAAAATACTTCCCTTTTTGTCTCCTTGAAGTTGTCCACTTGTGGTGAAATAAATATCTGCAAAGACCTCTAAAATTGTTTATCAACAAAAACACACTTTAAATTATTTACATATGTACAATCAAAATTCAGGAAAAGTTTCAAGAACAGGGGGAGGGAGAAGAAACTTCCCCATCCACTAAGGCCAATGCCTTGTCGATTGACATGACCTATAGAAAATCCTCTTTGGAAATGTGTTTGTGGTAAAGTTTAAGTCGATGTCCATTCACTATGAAAGATACTTGTCCATCATCAATTTTTTTATCTTAACATCCCCATTATCATACACGATAACTACCTCATAAGGACCCAACCAACAAGTGGTAAGTTTTCCTTTAAAATTTTTGAATCGGGAATCAAACAACAAATCCCAATCACCAGGTTGAAATTGTTTCTTCTTAATAAATTTGTCATGCCACTTGCTCCTTTGGTTTTGAACTAACATTGTTTGTTGGATAGCATCTTGTATAATCTCATCCAATTCGTTCAATTGTAGGGCTTGTTGTTTTTGTGCCTCGTCTAGGTCTAATCCCAATTTTGCAGCAATACGAAAAGTCCTTACTTGGAATTCAATTGGTAGAACTACTTGTTTTCCATAAACTAGTTTGTATGGGGTATGCCCAGTGGTGTTTCTCCAGGTGGTACGATATGCCCACAAAGCCTCTCGAAGTCTATCAGCCCAATCCCTATGGTGTAATTGGATAGTTTTGGTTAAGATATTTTCCAAAACTTGGTTTGTTGACTCTACTTGACCATTAGCTTGCAGGTGATATGGAGAATACCTATGATGCTTGATCCCATATTTATCCATTAATTCCTTCATCAAATTAGAAGTGAATTGTGTTCCCTAGTCTATAACAATTTCACGAGGAACACCAAAGTGGGTAAATATGTCTTCATAAATGAATTCAACAACAGATTTTTCTATAGCCCTAAATAAGGATTTTTCCTCTAACCCCCTTGGTGACATAATCTATACAAACCAAAATATAATTCTTCTTATGAGACATGGGTGACATTGGTCCTACAAAATCAAGGGCCCATTTCTCAAAATTTTCTATCATAACTTGGGCATGTAAGGGAACTTCATCAACTGATGTGGGTCTTCCTATCCTTTGACAGCTATCGCAACTTCTCACATATTTGGCAGCATCCTTGAAAATGCTAGGCCAATAGTAACCTGAATGTAAAACATTATATGTTGTACTTTTTTAGGGAAAATGGCCACCACATGGTCCATCGTGACAACTTCATAGGATTTCCGGTATCTCATTTTCTCGGAAACATCTATGAATAATCAAGACTAGTCCAGTACAAAAAAGGTCATGGCGAACCCAGGAGTAGTTATCACTTTTCCTGATAATTCGACACTTTTCACGAGGTGACAAATGAGCTGGTAACTTTCTAGTAGCCAAATAATTTTCCATGTCTGCAAACCATGGGGTATTTACGGAGAGGGAAAAGAGATATTCATCTGGAAAACTATCATCAACAGGAACATTATCACCCTCATTATTAATGCGTGAAATAAAATCAACTACTAAGTTCTCTTTTCCAGGTCGGTCAAGGACGGTGATATTGAACTCTTGTAATAACAGGAGCCAACTAGTTACTCGGCCATTGGTAATGGGTTTATTCATGAGAAATCTAATGGCAGAGTGATCTATATGTACAAATATTGTTGGCCCTCGACCACTTTTTGAGGAAATCTTGGTCATGTTTGACCACTTTTTGGACTTTGACGCAGTGATCGAGGAAGGAGCATCGAAGCAGAGCTGAGATCGCGGATCTCACTTGTTTTGTAGGCTATGTGGACTCGGGAAGGGGTTCATTAGGGTTTTTGTAATGGGTTATAGGATGTCGGCCCATGGGTTTACCCATGTTTATGCCTTTTTGTAAGGAAATGTAAAAGTATAAATAAGTAAGATTGTAAGGTAGAAGTAATAAGTGATGTAAGAGTCGATAGTTTGCAATGCTAAGTGCAAGTAGTTTTGGGTTGCTTAGTGCAACAGACTATGTATGTAATGATCTATGCTGGATAGAGGAGTTGGCTCTATGCCTTCACCTGATTTTGGGAAGGTGGATCTGGTGCTTATTGCGTAAATCACCTGTCCAGTGTGAAGCTTGGCTCTGTGGCTTAGTGCATAGGAGAAAATGAATGTAAGATATTGAAGCCTAATAAATAAGAAGAAGTTCTTGGTGGATGTAGCCCCACACAGGGGTGAACCATGTATATCATGTGTTGATGGTTTTCTTTGTGCTATGATGTTTATATTGTGGGTCTGCTTAGTGCATTGATTGTTATGTATGATAGATAGATCTATGAATGCTTAGTGATTTATTTATGTTGAATGTGCTATATCTAACTTATGATTCTAAGTGCGATGTGTATTTTGTTAGTGTTATTGTGTCGATCTATTCTTAGGGTTTGTTCTGCAATGTGAATAAAGTTGATAAACTAATGCATGTAGTTCTTAAGTACTCTAGAAAGTAATTGTAATAACAGATCTGTGTCCCAGTTTGGTTACAGATACCTGATTCATGTAACCCCCCCTGCCTCTACCTCGGGTGAGACTTCGCCTTCTTTGCAGGTGTTGCCGAAAGGGCCAGTAGTTAGGGTTTTGTTGGTGCATTGTTGAAGCATTGAACCCTAGGTCTTCACCTATGCCAACAAATGGTTCTGTTGACGAGACCTGAAACTTTGATTGTTGGGAACTGAAGTAAAGAAAAGAGAAGTTATGTGCCTAGATCTGTTGTTGTAGTGAGTAGTACTCTACTTGACTTGCGAAGCTCTGTGCTAAGAAATAAACCCGATCTGAAGAAAAGAGTTAAGATCTTGAAAGATTTAAAGCTTTGTGCTTTGATAAGAGTAAGATAAAGAGAAAAATTTTGTTTCGAAAGAATGAATTTAAGTATGTTTAATAGATTTTGTCCTAGTCTGAAAGATAGGGTGCAGTTGGAAGAAAGTGTTGGTATGAATAAATTTGATAGAAATAAATAAAGATATGTTATTCCTATGCATAGAAAGAATCATTGGACTAATAATTGGATGAAGGAACCTAGAAAAAAAAATTGCAGATTGTAGGACCAGGACTATGACCCTAGTGTGCAGTACAGGAGAGGGTGGGAAAAATTTTAAAAGAAAGAGAGGGTTGACACTATGTTATAACTACAGAAGACCAGGACATCTTGCTAAGGAATTCCTTGGTACAGGCCCTATTTGTCTTTGTTGTAAAATTGTTGGTCATGAAGTTGAGAATTTTCCAAGAATGATTGCTAAAGTTGAACAAATGAACATGAGACAAGAAAACTATGAAGGATTTCAATGGAATAAAAGCATGTTAAAGAATTATCAAGGGAAAGAATTAGAGAAAGTTCAGACTACATTAGAATAGTTGAAAGAAATGATGGATGATCACAAAGATGTCAGTTTACCAGAGATCTTGAAAGTAAAACAGTGTATAAGTGAAAGAATAGGAGACTTTGACATAGACTGTGTCTTGGATGAAGAGACACAAGTGAATATTATGACAGAAGACACTTGCGAAATTTTGGGGAAGCCTACTGTGGTACCTTCATTGGGAAGGATAGGCTTGTTCAAAGGAAAGATGATAACCCTATGTGGGAGAGTTACTAATGTACCATTTATTATTCATGGAACATCGACTGAAGAGGAATTTGAAGTCATTAAGTTTGTTGAGAATAGGTGCCCCTTTCCCACTTTTTCTAGGTAAGACTTGGATTGAGAAAGATCGGGTCAGAAGGAAAGCAGAGGAAGCATATAAAGAAAATAAAAAGAAAGAACTACGGGATTTCATAGCTAGAAAAATAGATCGATTGATAGAAGAACGAGAAGTTGAGTTGAAGCAACATAAGGAAAGAGAATTAGTTGTCAAGGTTGAAAGAACGCAAGAAGATTTGAAGGACCTATCCATGCAAGAAGAAAGTATATCCACCCAGGAAGTAGTAAGAGAAGGGATATTAACTTCATAGCCTTTGAGGGCACTTCAGCAGTGTGAAGTCACCACACCCGGAGAAGATAAGAACAAGAATGGAAAGAGGATTTCAGAAATAGTTAGAGAGACTCAGATTATAGGAAAGAAGGTAAGGAAGCTTGGTAAGAAGAAGGCTGGAAAATATACAGGAAGAAAACATATGGAAGACTTCACAGATTGGAACTTCCCAAGAGACAGATTTACAAGATTTGAACCTCATCGGAACAGCAGAACTGCGCAGAATGGGAATTCTCCTTGGCGAAGCTATATGACCATTGGAGGCAGCCCGACCGTTAGAACGCCGCTCCGAAATGGCTAGAAAATGCATTTATGGGTGGATAGACCGTCGTTGGTTGTTGAGACAGCGCCATAACAGATAGATTTGCATTGATGGAAGCATTCCTTCCCGTTGGAAGAATCCGTTACGACGCTCGCTTATTTAACCCATTTCACGTTGCACTGGGACCACTTTTTGCCTCCTATAATTAGCTAAGAATTGATTATGTCGAACTGTGATTTTCAAAACCTAGACCTTGCCATCCATTGTTTACTCATCTATCTGTTCACCTACCCTAACCTATCCGTTTAAAAGAGAGAATGTCAGTCGAGGGCACTGAGTTAGGGAAGTTTGTCGAGGAGGTTCTTAAGAATTTTATGGATGATAAAGCTATGTCTGAAGGTGCTCAGGCATCATCGACCAGGGGATTGCAGGCTTTCCCTTTGACTAGACAACATTCGAGTCATACCATCCCCACGACTGAGAAGCAAAGTAAGCATCGCGATGATCTGGCTAATGCGAAGTAGCTCTCGTTGATATTACCTTATTATATCCCACCTTTGGCTAGCACAGTTAACCGCGACAACAGCTCATGGGACTTCGAGTACACATTGATCACCATGTACATTTTGAAGGGGATACACGTAGTTGGAATTCAGTTGGGACAAATCCCATCCCTCAAGAATAGTGACTTTATCCTTGGAGACAAAAATAACTACATCGTGCTAACACCTCACTGATATTTAACGAAGACCACTGGGAAGAAGCCTCGCATCATTGCCCAGTCATGGATAAAGGAGATGACGCAATCCACTATACTCAATGTAATGAAGATCCATCATTTTGGATGACATAAGGAGGTTAACTCTTGCGTTAAACTCCTCTTAACGTGTTATCATGGTGGGTACATGTGGCTCGACAGGAAGATTACTATGGATCCGGCGCTAAGCGACTTGATCACAAGATTGAGCATGCAAGGACCCGACCCTCAGCAGTTCTACCCAGGAAGACCTCAGATCACTCCCTGGCACAGTGCATCAAGGAGGCATATGGAAAATTTGATAAGGGAAAGAGAGGCTACAAGGTAGCCTCTATCTAGGATGGCACAATGCACCTCGCTTTCCAACTCATAGCTGGCAAGCTTGTAGGAAAGATTCACCCCACATAGGTCACCGGGTTCATGGTGGACCTCGCAGGAAAATGCATGGAGGGGAAGCATATGAATTGTGCAAGTTACCTCCTCAATGAACTTGAGAAAGACTACCACGAAGTGTAGTATTAGGGATACTAGTTCCACTTCAGCTGGCTACTTGTGTTGATTGCATTTGTCGCTTGGAAAATGCCTGAGGGAGCATCTTTTCCAGAAATTGAACCATCGGAGCCATTGTAAGCTATATTTTATACATTATGGTACACAAATGACATGTCGAAGCAATGGCAGTCGAACGCAGTGTTCCATGCCTACTATCAGCAACTGAAGGTTTCCATAGAGTCATTTCTGCGCATGACCCCGCGCAGCTTGCACCAGTATATACCAATAGCCAAGTTCTGCGTAGATCCGCATTTTATTTATATCACTCTACATGGGGATGAGAAAAAGGAAGAGTTACAGTCTTACTATAAGTTGATCGATGAAGATATGGAGCAGATCACCAAAGAATGGTCGAAGGAGTTCCTTCTACCGGTTGTAGCTATAGAACTCTTTGATGCTAGTATCATAGGAAGCCCCTTGGTCACTCGGGTCGAGCATGTCAGATAGACCAGTGCAAAGAAGAAAAAGAAAAAGGAGGAAGTATAGGATGTACAGACTGATGAGGAAGATAGCGCCTCTGGAAAATGGATCTGGATCACCCACAGGAGGAGGAGACAAAGTAAATGAAGAAGGAGGAGGGGAGGAAGGATAAAAGCAAGGAGAAGGTGAAGCTACACAACCGAAGGATCCCCCTACTAAGACAGAAACATTGAAGAAGAGGAAGGTTTCTCTATAGAAACCTTCAGCAATAAAGAAGACCCGTGCCAGTAAGCCCCAGCTAGAGGCTACGCTCGCAGAGGATGATATCGATCTAGTGTGTGGAGCGATGGAGGATGCATCTGAAGATATCTTGCAAAGATATGGAACAAAGAAGGAAGAGTTGTATGTAAGGGTCGAGAAGGAGCTGAAGGAGATACAACTAGTTATTCAAGTTATCCGCGCAATACCTACTGTGCCTTCCTCATCAACGATTACAAAATTGGGGGATAAGCCTACCTAATTGAGAAGATTAACAGATGCAACATAGGCTTGACTTCAAAAAGTTCAAGAAGAAAAGGAAAAGGCTACAGAATCCCTGAAGAAAGAGAAAGAGGAAGCCTTAGTGCAACTAAGAGTTGTTTGGTACTATGTAACCACGTATGAAAATGAGAAAGATGAGTTTTCGGAGATGATCGAGGAGGACAAAGCGAAGATATGGAGGGAATAGGACCAGCTACTCGCAAAGAAGATTGTGATCAAAGAAGTGGTGAGCAAAGCACTTCACTCTATTCCATGCTTGGCATGGGAGGGACATGAGTCAGTCAAGGTTCAAGTGGTGAAGCTCGTTGAGGCCATCCAGCAGCTTCAAGCAAGGATAATGGAATTGTAGATTCAAGCATTACCGATCACTCTGCAAGAAGTGCGCGATCAGAGGGAGGAAGCCACTAGGAATGCAGTTGTAAGAATCAAGGCCCTCACTTCAGAACGCAAGCAGCTGAGCAATAGAAGTGTGTAGACTTATGAACGCCTCACAGAAGATAAAGAGCTGAGAAAACTAGAAGCGCAGGTACAAAAGGCACATAAATAGGCACTGTCAATACAGGCACAGATGAATTTACTTACTAAAGTCAAGAGAATGAAGATATCTCAAGAACAGTGTGCAATCTAGCAGTAGATTACTACCATTCAAGGCAGAGTAATGGAAGTCACACGGAGGCTACAACCGATGCAGGGTAAATAATGCACAGTGTTTGAAGAGATCGAAGGACAAGGCTCGCAACTAGACCAAGTGGTTGCAATAATGGAATAGCACCTTGAAGGGCTTGTCACTGAGCAGATGATCTAAGATCTCATTGAGTAGGAGGCTCAGGCGAAGGAGAAAGTCGTGGCAGCTCGATTTAAGCTCAAGGCCTTCAAAGCAGTGTTGCCCAGATCTGAGTGACTTGGGATGAGTCACAGGTGAGTGTTGGGGGCCTATTGGCCCTCGACCAAGTTTTGATGAAATATTGGTCAGGTTTGACCAATTTTTGGACTTCGACACAGTGATCGAGGAAGGAGCACCTGGGTGGAGCTGAGATCATGGATATCACTTTTTTTGCAGGCTATGTGGACCGAGAAAGGGGTTCATTAGGGTTTTTGTAATGGGTTATGGGATGTCGGCCCATGGGTTTACCCATGTTTAGGCATTTTTGTAATGAAATTTAAAAGTATAAATAAGTAAGATTGTAAGGTAGAAGTAGTAAGTGATGTAAGAGTCGATATTTTGCAAGGATAAGTGTAAGTAGTTTTGGGTTTCTTAGTGCAACAGACTGCATATGTAAGGCTTTGTGCTTGATAGAGGGGTTGGCTCTGTGCCTTGACCAGATTTTGGGAAGGTGGATCTGGTGCTTAGTGCGCAGATCACCTATCTGGTGTGAAGCTTCACTCTGTGGCTTAATGCCTAATAAAGAAGAAGAAGTCATTGGTGGACGTAGCCCCACACTAGGGTGAACCACGTATATCATGTGTTGATGGTTTTCTTTGTGATATGATGTTTATACTATGGGTATGCTTAGTGTATTGATTGTTATGTATGATAGATAGATCTATGAACGCTTAGTGCTTTATTTATGTTGAATCTGTTAGATATAACTTATGATGCTAAGTGAGATGTGTATTTTGTCAGTGTTATTGCGTTGATCTATTCTTAGGGTTTGTTCTGTGATGTGAATAAGGTTGATAAACTAATCCATGTAGTTCTTAAGTACTCTTCGAAGTAATTGTAATCACAGATCTATGTCCATCCTTGGTTACAGACACCTGAGTCATGTAACCCCCCCCCCCCTACCTTTCCCTCAAGTGAGACTTCACCTGCTTCGCAGGTGTTTCTGAAAGGCCTGGTAGTTAGGGTTTTTTTGGTGCATTGTTGAAGCATTGAACCCTGGGTATTCCCCTGTGCCAACAAATGGTTCCATTGTCAAGACCTGAAACTATGATTACTGAGAACTGAAGTAAAGAAAAGAGAAGCTTGTGCGTAGATTTGTTGTTGTAGTGCACAGTACTCTACTTGACTTGCGAAGCTTTGTGCTAAGAAAGAAACTCGATCTGAAGAAAAGAGGTAAGATCTTGAAAGAGGTAAATCTTTGTGCTTTGATAAGAGTAAGATAAAGAGAAAAAATTTGTTTCAAAAGCATGAATTTAAGTATGTTTAATAGATTTTGTCCTAGTCTGAAAGATAGGGTGCAGTTGGAAGAAAGAGTTGGTCTGAATAAATATGATAGAAATAAAGAAAGTATGTTATTCCTTATTAATGGTTATTGTTACTACGGGGTTCTAAGGGTTTGCATACTTTGTGACCCTAGGCTGCCCTGATATGTATTCATACAATTCTCCTATCAAATGTACTTTTGGAGGATCTTTTTGTTTCCTTCCTGGTTTCTTGATACACAATTCTATGACCACCTTGTTGTAAATTGGAATGTCCTTTATGGCTTGTAACAGGGGAATTTTCACACAGATATTCTTTAATTCATTTAAAATGTCAAATTCTGGTCGAAACGTTGGTTTCTCAATTACTAATATTTCAGGATAAGGAGGGGATTTTGTAATCTGTGAAGATTCATTTTGGGGAAGCTTTGGTTCCTGGTCTTTAGGAATGATAACATATTCCCACTTAGTGTCATTCGCGGGTTGTTCGGGAGCTTCATCTTCTTCTTCTTCCCAGATGACTACTGAAGGCCTCTATCTATCCATAACTTTTCTCGACCTTAGTTGAATCTCATGTAATGGAACAGTAGAAATAACATATGTCAAGAAGGTTTGCAGCTCAACATTGTGAAGAGGTTGAGTTGGTTTGTTATTCAGGTTGGGCACCAATTGTGACGATAATAATGTCGGTCTTGGGGAGCTTGTATTATGGTATTTTTGGGGTTGTTGTGGAATAGGATATAAAGGTGGGGGATGAAAACCTGGAAAAAGTTGTTGGATGTTTAGTGGAAACTATGGGTAAGGATAAGTGGGCATAAGAATAGGTGGGGCCTGAGTGTTTCCTCGGGTATGTTCTCCTCTCCATCCTTGTAGCCAAGGGTGGTGTGAAGCATATTGTGGAGACTAGTTTTTCCAATTTGGTGAGTTCTACTGTTGTGGTTGTTGATAATAAGGTGTAACTTGAGGTGGTAGATCCTGGTATGTAGGTTGAATCCTAGGCTGCCATGGCCTCCTAGATGTATAAGAAGATTCCCAAGGATCCCCACTTCTTTAAATGGATAATAAACCGAGTAGTGACGGGAATTTTTCAATTGGGTGATCTTCAGTGCAGAAGCAACAAAATGAAATGTTGTCTAATGGGCACTCTCTTGATGAATGATTCCTCCTACATCTTGGACAAAATATGCACATTGTTGGATTCTCCTCCTCCTATTTCTTCTTAATATTTAGGGTGTCCAACTGGGAACCTATTTTACTTAGGATATTGGTTTTGAATTTATCCAATATGTTTCCTATCTCTACCCTTGTAATACCACTTGAACCAATTTTTTTTAGGTTTCTACTATAAGGATCCCAAACACTCTTCCCAGTTTTGGCTCTACTCCTTGAGTAATTTCTACACATTTCACAGATTTCAGTAAATGGTTTATGGGATATGTCACCTGATGCCATCAGGTTAAGTGTCTCTAGATATTCTTCCAAAATTCATTTAAGGAAAAGAGTCATGACTGCATCATCTGGAAGGTCATGGTATTTCAATTTTTGTGAGGTATAAGCAAATCGTTCCATGTAATCCTCAAGACTCTCATCCTCTAACTGTTGAATTTTAAAAATATCATTACGAGAATCCTTGGACTTGCAGTAGTCTTGGTATTTCTTAATAAATATAGCTTTCATGTCTTCCCAAGACCTAATACTAGACTCTCCTAACCCCATAAACCATATTAGTGCAGAATCCTTGAGAGTGGCAGGAAAAAGTTTTAATTTTTGGGCATCTTGCAAGTAGTTGTAGCTTCTACACAAGATGTCAAACTCAAATAGGAAGGTAGTTGGGTCTTCACTTCTTTTACCATAAAAGGTGGGCAGTGCAAAGAGTGGAATGTTTGTCATGTTGACATTCTGTGTGGTATCCAAAATGTGAAACCCAAAGGTGGTTTTTGATTGGTTTCCAACTTCTTCTCCCTCATCATGTCTCACATGGTTGTGATCCTCTTGATCATCCATACTAATTTGATTCCAAAAGAGATAATACCTGAATGATTTTATCTTTGAAGATAACAAATTTTCCCAAGGTTCTTTTCCAAGAAGGGTATCCCTTCAATGGGAAGATTTATCTATTGTTTGGATGTCTGGCACTTTACTCAAGCATGTTGAAACTATTGATGCCAAAGTTTCTATTTCAACTTGGGATACAATTATATTGGTTGAGCTACCAAAAAGAGCATTCACCTATTCATGGTTAATGATATCTACAAATTTAGAGTCCCCTGATGGTGGTGAAAAGTCAAAGGTTGTGTTGGCTAGTTCTGATGAAGGCTTGAGTGGTCTTGCCTCATGTCCCACTATTGTTGATGTTTCAATTTTATGCTCTGTGGTGTCCCCAATTTTGGTCTCTTTAGAGACTTCTTTGGATCTTTGAGTTGAGATAACCCTTATTTTCTGGTATCATTCTGCGGAGTTTATGGGTGGAATGTTCCTTCCTCCAAAAAGGTTAGAAGGAACCTTGATCGGAAGTTTTGGTTTGGTTTTGATGTATCTGCCCTTTGGGTCCCTAGGTTTGTTCATGAAAGCAATAAAAAGGGAAAACTACCATTGTGTTTGAGGGAACGTGCTATAACAGATGTGCAGGTTCTTACCTCTCATCTTAAAGTTCCCCCGCCACCAAACTAATGCTAATGTTCAGAAATGATCTACTTCCTAACTATTTTCTACCTTAAGACAACTCCCTAACAATGGCACCAAAAATGATGGGTATTCTATATGTACTAATTACCTCAATTAAATTGTCAACCCGAGGTAAGTGAACTTAGAGTTGTGGCATAGTATGAGCCAAGGCAAAAATAAAATCTAATGGAAATATTGTCTAGATAAGGAGATAGTTTACCCTAGGGATCAACACTCTTTTTAATTTACAATTCTACTTTTTAAAAAGATGACTTTTAAAATCTATTTAAATAGAAAATTCTATGTAAAGAAACCTTCAATTAATGAGCTTCAAGCAATTCTAGAACTATGAATTATTTAACCTAAGTAATCTTAAACAATCTAGGACTATGCATTGTTTAATCTATCTCTAAATAATCAAATAACAAGTAATCTATTTCAAAGCTATTTAATCTATTCAATCTCTCTTTGAATAAGAAAACAACAAGTAATCTATTTATGAATTATTTGATCTATCTACCTCTGAATGAACAAGAAAGTAAGCAAGTAAGTAATTAATCTATCAAAACTATCTTGACAAGTGAACTCTATTCTTAAAAAAACTCACAACTATTTCTATCTTTCAAATAATAAACATTAATCTACTTAACTAAAAGAAAGATTATTGTGACGGTATTCAAATGTGATGATTGTATCTTCGGTGGCAAATGACATCACGATGGAATCTAACTACTAATGACAGTTCAAGTGGAAATAACTCAATGCTAATTTCTACAGAGAAATGTAAAGTATGGATAAGGCAGTCTATAGAAAGTTTTTCCATCATAAAAGTAACACTAGATGTTCTTGGGATCCATATGATCTTTAAACATCGTACAGAAGGGATTCATCATCAATCATTCACTCTATCACACAACTGCTAGAAAAGGCTATGTTCAAAATCACTAACACAAGCAAAGTTATAAACTCACAATTACCACTTAATTAGAAATTCTAATTCTAATTCATAACTAAGATGACAATGAAAATACTCTGTGAAAACCTACAAACTCTTGACTGATGCTAATTAGAAATCATAACTCAAATTCATAACTGGGATTTCATAAAAAATCATCACCTAAAGTTAACTAAGCTACCATTAAAGATCATACTCAAAATCAACTAAGATGCTACTCGAGATCATAATTCAAAATCCATTTCTATCCTATCATGTTGATGCTATAGGAAAAATTAGAAAATAAAAAAACCTATAGAGAGTATTTGAAATTACAACTTGATAAATAAACACTATCTAAATTAGTGCTCTACAGAGTAATTTACAGCTAGGGAGAAAAACACATGACAATATAATTAGACAGCTTCTACAACCTGCAAAAAAAAATGTTAGGAGTCTAAATATTAGCACACAACCATGGACATACCTCTATAATATACACACAATTCAGAAAGTGATCTACATATAAGAGAAGATGTACAGGGAGGTGAATAAGACAAGCGATGTGGAATTAAAAGATACACACAGCAAGCAATTTGAAATTAAGAAATATACACAATAAATAGGCAATATTGAAATTAAGAAGTATGAAAGGAAACTATATAAATGAAAATATATATTGGTATAAACAATCATCCAGACCACTGGTGGGCCCCCCCAGAAGGTTGTGGCAACACTTCAACAAGAAAACGCAATCACTAAGCTAACGCAACACTGGCATTGATCATAAAAATAGAGTGTATAGAAAAATGGTGATAATGTATGTGTAAATAATAAAATTCATGTCTTCTTCGTGTCATAGACAGTGGTATTTATAGATTACTACAGAGCTTGAGAGGTCGACCACTGGAAGGGTCCACACTCTCTAAAAACAGTAAGTTCATTAAATTTGTTCTAACATAAGAATCTTCCTTAACAGTCTTGTGCGCTCCACTTAGCGGCCATTGCAACTACCCAATCCTAGATGCATCGAGCTCCATATTTGGAGGGCACAAGTGGGCATGAAACCCATATCCCTTATTCGTCCATCAAAGGTCGTCAATGTGCTAACTACCAGCTCCTATGTGTTT
>JZKD02S1180641.1:110925-126689 GCA_000966675.3 Picea glauca | reverse complement strand
GTAAGTGAGTACATCAACTTCCTGGGGTCGTAACTTTTGCATACGATCTCCGTTTTAGGCGTGTGATAGCTCATTGGAAAGGTATCGTCGAGGAGATTCATTTTGGGGGCTCAATTATGCCTTTGGATTTCATTGAGAACCTCGATCTTGAAAAACCTTCATTTAGGCCCTCAAAATGGCCCCGGAAGTTAAAACCTGCTAAAAATAGTAAATTGCCAAAATTGCCAGAAAATAGTTTTGAGCCATTTGGAAAAGGTGGGTGGCCACTGATATCCACCTAGATCATAAACATAATCATTCTCAAGAAGCATATTGAAATATAAAGGGTCTGGAACTACTAACATATCGACTAGGAAAATTTTCCCACCTAAAGTGATAGGCAACTAAGGAAGAATCCCCAAACATTCACTAGGCATTCTAACGAAATTCGGAATCTCATTGGTAGCTAACACAAGATTGGGAGAACCCAAAGATTTCCAAGTCAAGGAGGATAAAATACTTATAGAGGATCCTTCATCTACAATACAAAATTAAATACCCATTGAATTAACTTTAACCCTTATCTGGAAAGGTGCAGAAGAAGGAATACGAGACTCAACAAGATCATTCCAATCAAAGGAAACCATCCTAGGACTTGGAGGGAGCGGACTCGAAAAGAGTGAATTTCCCCCTTGTTCAAAAGGTATTGAGCTAGAAATGCTAAAGACACAGCCGAAATATACATCACTCCTCGAAAGAAGAGTGATATCAATCGAAGATTGCATCGGAATGACCACTTCCTCAACCACTGGTTGAATAGGATGTGAGATTAAATGGTCAAGAGACACATCATCTTCCAAAATGAGAGTGGTATCGGCTAAAGATTGCATTGGTGAGACCACTTCATCAACCAATGATTGAATGGATCGTTTGGAAACTGAAGATTACTTAGAACAAGAAGGGCCTTCATACAATGGCCATGCTCTTCATACCACAGCAATAGCAGGGCACAAATGAGTAAGGTGATCTCCCTTGAAAATCTTACGAGGGAACTTGGGCTTACGTCCTATTCATCTAGGCTTCTCAAAATTATCTATGCCCCCAGCATGACTTGCATTGGATGGTGGGTTTCCCCCGGCATGACTAGTAGAGGTCGAGTGTTGATCTCTAACATGACTCACAGAGGTCAGTGAATTTTGTCCAATATAACTAGCAGTGACTAGACTCATTCCCCTAGTATGACTTGCAGTGGCTAGTTTCCTACCCCCAGCATGACTAGCAGTGACTGGTTGTAGATATCCAACGTGACACATAGGGTTTGGTGAACTAATGCCAGTATGACTTGCAGTGAATGGAATTTTTCTCCCAACATGAATTGCAGAGGATGGACAACGAATGTCAGTATGACTTATAGTGACTGGACTTTTTCTCCCAGCATAACTCGCAGAGGATGGTTTCTCGTCTTCGACATGACTCACATAGGTTGTTGACATAACTCCAACATGACCAGTAGAGGTTGGTTTCGCACTCCTAGCGTAAATAGTAGAGTCTGGTAACTGGTCTTCAACATGAATCGCAGAGGTTGTTGACATAACCCAAAGTTTACTAGCACAAGTTGGTAATTGAACACCAGTTTGACTTGCAGGGAATGGACTCGTGCCCCCAACATGACTAGCAGTGACTAGTGGCATGTCCCCAATGTGACTAGCATAGTTTGGTTATTTCTTCTTCTTACTCTTCCTCTTCCTATTCCTTTTATACTTTTTGTTACTAGTATAAATTGTTTCTCCAAAAGAGGGAAAAGGAGAAAGAGTAGACTTCATGGATAGAGAAGGTAAAGGATCAACATCCATACGATGCCCATGACATAAGGTGATTATATGATAAGCATCAAGAGAATTCGAGACATTTGAAGTGGTTCACAACCAAACCAGTAGCCCGACATTCAACCCAGGAATGTTCAAAGTGGCCATCAAGGGGGTACCAACGTTTCCAAAGAAAGGAAAATCATAATAATTCCCTTGTGCAGGGATCCCTTGGTTAGTATCCTCAAGAACTTTATCTATAACATTCTTATGAACGAGTTCATCCCTTGTGGTATTTTTCATGTCCATAAAAGTCTCATGCACTTACTCTGTCAAAAAAATGGTATAAAAACACATGCCTTCTAAGAGGAAGATCCATGCTTTCAAAAGAAAGACCAGGGGTCCTTCCTGACCAGCAGAGAAATTGGTCGACCACGTTGAATCAATGATCCAAAGGAAGCGATAGTAACACAACCTAAATCCAACTATGCAAAGTAGCACTCCACTAAAAATTCCTAAGAGAAATATCACAAGTAAAACAACTTCTTCAAAACTTCATGCTAAGCAGATAAGGTCCTGAGTCCAAAGGAATGAAAAAGTGGAAAGGGACCTTCTGGATATTTTCACGGTTTGATTAAGTCTAGATAATGATGAATTAAGTAGTGAGAAGAAGTTACCTCGATCTCCACTAACCAGCCTTATCTGGTGCAAGTACCCTCACTTTGTGGGGTACCCAACAATAGTATTGAAAAGTGTAATAGGAAGTCCACCACATGTACCACGGGAAACCCCCTACAATCACCTCTGAGATACCTAGGAAGAGAAACTATGAATACCAACTCACAGTCAATGTTTGGGGGAACAGTCGACAGTTGGGATCGAATGTATGTGCAGGGTAACAAATCCTGAAGCCTCAAAAGTGCCACCTCTCGGGGAGGTATGGGAACTAATGAAACCCCCAAAATATAATCTCTCTATAATGCTTGATCAATATTTGGAGGGGCTATCTCCTTGGCTCTTCCTTACACGACCTCGTGTTTGGATCCTATGTGAGAGGATTTTTCTGACCACACTTATACGACAGTTGGTTTTGACTCTCCCTAACTCAAACTCCTATGTTTGTTTACTGGCCTTGGAGAGTTATCTCTCTAATCCTAATCCAAGGCCCTAACCCTAAACTTGTTTATGAACCCTAGAAACAAAGTCTAGTAAATTTTAAGTTTAGCATTCATTTTATTGGTTTTTTTTACTGAAAGGATATGGAAGTGAAATCGATGTTGTTTGAGACACTTGCAAAAATGAAATGCAATCTTTTCTCTTTTTGATGCAAAATGCATAATGCAACTTCTTGAGAAAAGAAAAAGAAGAAATAAAAGGGATGTTCTTTTTTATTTTTCTTTTGTTAATGATTTCAAGATGAGAAGAAAACAAAATCCTATGATAATATCTTTTTCTTTTTCAAATAACAATGCAAAACAATGCAAAGAAAGAAAGAAACCTAACTAGCAGAAAACTAGGTTTTTCTTTTTCTTTTTCTTTTTCTTTTTCTTTCTACCAAAGAAAAAACTAGCAAAAGATGCTAAAGAAAGAAATTTTGTTGTTTTATGTTTGAAAAGACCCAGGAAAGCACAAAACAAAAGTCTCAAACTCCAATGAAAACTCAAGTTTCAAAAATGACCACAACAATGACCAGAAAATTGAGATCTTGAGAACAAAACCAGTCTTATAGAAGTGCAATCCAAGAGATCAAAAGAAGGAAAAGATGCATCCAAATATTTTTTTTCCCTTCCAATATTATACTTTATCCACCTACCAACTCCCAAAAAACAATTCATTCAAAATGGAGTCCAAATGACCCCTCAAATAGCCAAAACAGGGCCCAAAAAAGGTTGAAAAATAGTCAAAGAATCCCCTTTTAGGGGTTGTACGTGACTCTCTCCACAGTAGGTCATGTTGGGTTGTTATATTATTTGTAGTGAAAATATAGTCGAGGTAAATATACAGAGGGTCGAGGTTGAGGTAGATCAATAGCAAGTCAAAGTCGAGGTAGATCGACAACAAGTCAAAGGTCGAGGAAGTCGAAGAGGTAAAGTCGAAGTCGGAGATATTGACAAAAATTCAACTGACAAGAGGTCGAAGTGCAAGCATGAGATGACCGACTAGAGACTGAATGAAGGTTGACTAGTATTCGATTGGTAAACCTAACTTGGATTCGACTGTAACAGAATCTTGGGATTTGCACGATTTGTAGCCAATGATATGCATGGATTTGTAGCCGTTTTTGGGTGCCAATATTTAGGGTTTTTCCTATTGTAAAGCTTATAAAGAGGTGTGTTGTAAGGTCATAAAGGTTGTTGTTGTAAGGTGATATTGTAATGCACTTTTGCAAGTTAATTCATAGTGTAGGTTGTTGGTCATGCATATGTAAGTTGAAATGGCTACAAGGTTGTTCTTTCCTATGCAAGAGGGTACAATGTCGATTGTGTCTGAGGTGTGGAACAAGGTAAGACATGTAACCTTTTATTCTTATTGAATAAGACAACAAGAGAGCAAAACGCTCAAAGGAATGTTGGTTTTCCTGGTTAAGGGTTTCCAGGGTAAAATTTCAATGTGCTATGTGATTTCTTATGTCATTTTCTTTCTTGATTAAATTCTTCTTCTCTTCTTCTAGGATTAGTGTGGGAGTGTCCTGCATTTCCTGACATGTGGTATCAGAGCTTAGGTATTCCCTGACAAGCGAATCATCAAAGTGGTGTAATTCTTTGGAAAGTATATCAGATCTTTATTTTCCAATCTTGAATCTGAGAACTAAACCCTAGGTACAATAAGAGTCATAATTCATAAATTGTTTTAAAGATCATGGTAAATAATGGCAAGTAGTTCCAGAATAAACATAGAAAGATTCAATGGCCATAATTTTGAGCTTTGGAAGCTTAAAATGGAAGATCTTCTTGTAGATCAAGAACAATGAATAGTGTTCTATCCAGGTACCCAACCGACAGGCATGTTGATAGAAGAATGAGATAAATTCGAAAGAAAAGCAAGAAGTACAATATGGATTTGTCTTGTGGATTCGATGTTGTTGAATGTCTTAGGTGAATATTTAGCCAAGAAACTACGGGACAAGTTGGGAAGATTATACCAGTCAAAATCTCCAGTAAATAAGTTGCTTCTCAGAAAGAAATTGTATCTTCTGAGGATGAGTGATGGCAATTCGGTGACTGATAATTTAAATGAATTTAATATCGTGTTAATTTAGTTATCATCTATGGATATAAAGATCATTGATGAGGAGAATTGTATCATCCTATTATGTTCTTTTCCAGACTCCTAGGATAGCTTAGTCGTGGCTATTGGGAGTAATACAACCACACTAGCGCTAGAGGACATGGTTGCTTCTCTTTTGTCGGAAGAAATGAGAAGAAATAAAATGGAAGGATTGACCAAAGATGCTCTAGCAGTGAGAGGTCGACTGGTAGACAAAGATAAAGGCAGATTCTATGGTAGAAAGTTCAAGTCAAAGGGTAGATCCAAATCCCTAGTTAATTCAGTGTGAAGATGCTGGAAATGCGATAAATTTGAGCATTGTAAAAAGGACTATAAGTCAAAGGAAACATACGACAGTGCTATATCCAACGAGAAGCAGTGAACTGAGAGAAAGATGACCTCAGATTCAAGAGGTGATGTGCACCTCGCGTCGACCAGTACACAGTCGAATCAAAATGTTTGGTTGATCAAATCAGGAGAATCCTATCATATGACACTACATAAAAAATGGTTCTTTGAATATGAAAAATATGATGGGGGTGATGTGTTCTTGGGGGACGAATCGACAACCAGAATTGTTGGAGAGGGAAGAGTCTGACTGACACTACAGGATGGGAGGAAACGAACCCTTCTAGGTGTGCTACACATTCTGGGTTTGGAAAGAAACATGATATATGTCAACAATATGAGTAATTCAATTGTGCATACTTTGTTTCAGAAGGATTCGGGCAATATTGTCAGAGGTGCGATGGTATTAATGAGAGGAGTTTGGATTGGTACCCTATAAAATGTGTTAGGGAATGTCGACTTGATTGGATGCAACAGCATTGTTGCTCCTAAAATCGACTCGACTATGACTCGACTCAAGCCAAGTTGGTTCAGACCAACTCGAAAAGACATCATGAACTCGACACGACTAGGTTATGGCACGAGAGGATGGGACACATTGGAGAAAAAGGACTTCGAGCTATGCAAAAAAAGAGGTATGGTTGAAGGTTTTCCTGAATGTGGTTTAGAAGTCGACTTTTTTGAACATCGTATATATGGGAAACAAAGTCAGGTGAGGTTCCCATCTAGAGCGACAAGGAAAAATGGGATTCTAGAACTGGTGCATAGTGATGTGTTTAGCCCATTTATAGTGCCTTCACTTGGTGGATCCCTATATTATGTCTCCTTCATAGACGATTTTAACAAGAATTCATGGATATATTTCCTGAGGAGTAAATCATAGGTTTTCGAGAGATTTAAAGAGTTTAAAGCTCTTGTCTAAAACCAGACAAAGAAGAGGATTAAAGTGTTAAGGACTGAAAATGGTGGTGAATTCTGTGGAAAGGAATTTGATCAGTTTTGTAAGTAGTGTGGCATAGCACGCAAAAATACCACACCATATACCCCACAGCAAAATGGAGTTGTCGAGAGAATGAATAGGACATTGGTGGATAAGGCAAGGATCATACTCAGTGGTGTTGGGCTCGCACAAGAATTCTGGGAAGAGGCAGTCAAGACTGCAAGATATCTAGTGAATATGTCTCATTCGTCAGCACTATTCGACACGACTCCAAATGAGGCATGGTCTAGTAAGAATCCTTCGATGGCACATCTCAAAGTGGTTGGTTGTGATGCATTTGTGCATGTTCCCAAGGAAAAGATGGGAAAGATGGACAAGAAGGAAGTCAAATGTATTTTCATCGGATACAAAGAAGGGATGAAAGGATATAAGATATGGGATCCTCCATCAAGGAGAATAGTGTACATTCAAGATGTGGTCTTCAGAGAATTCAGAGGTAAATTTGAGCCTGAGGAATTTATTCAGACCGAGAATAACCTTGATACGGTGTGGTTTGAACTTAGAAATGAAGAAGATGATTTAGATGAGTTGATTGAATCTGAAAAAGAGGTGGAGCAGCTGACTCTCATGCTAAGGAAATTAGAAAGAGTAAGAAAACCAGTCAAAAGGTATAGTCCACCCGACTTCTGTTCTGCATTTGTGCTAGCTGCGATCAACGATGAGCCCAAGTCGGTCATTGAGGTAGTTGACTTGATAGAGGGTAAACTATGGAAGGGCGCCATGGTCGAAGAGATAGAATCCTTGTACAAAAATGAGACATGGGATTTAGTCAAGTTACCTAGTGGATGAAAGCTCGTGAATAGCAATTGGGTGTTCAAGAAGAAAATGAATGCAATACGTCAAGTTAAGAAGTTCAAAGATCGACTAGTAGCATAAGGATATTCCCAAGTCAAGGGAGTCGACTTTGGTGATATTTTTTCCCCCGTTGAAAAATTAACCTCCATTAGAGTACTAATGTATCTGGGTGCAGCATTCGATTCGGAGATAGAACAGATGGATGTAGAGACAGTGTTGCTACATGGGGACCTGGAAAAAGAAATCTACATGAAACATCCTAAAGGATTTGTAGTGAAGGGAAAGCAAGAGTTGGTGTGCAAACTCAAAAGATCCCTTTATGGTCTAAAGCAATCACCAAGGATGTGGTACCAGAAATTTGACACCTACATCCTTAGTTTCGGATTTGTGAGAAGAAAAGTTGATCATTGTATATATTACAAGGAAGAAGGTGGGGATTTCATATATGTAGCTTTTTATGTCAATGACATGTTGTTGATTGGAAACAGCATGGACGAAATAAAGGAGGTGAAGAAGCAACTATCCTCCAAGTTCAACATGAAGGATATCGGTGAGCTAACTTCATTTTGGGAATGGAGATTCAGAGAGATCGAGTCGCTAGAAATCTCTATTTGAATCAGATGAAGTGTATTGAAACAGTTCTAAAATGATTCAACATGCATGATTGCAAACCAGTGAAGGTGTCAATTCCAGTGGGAGAAAGGCGTGTTGTTGAACAGTGTCCAAAGACACAGGAAGAAATAGAGGACATGGCATGTGTTCCCTATATAAGTGTGATTGGTAGTTTGATGTATGTGATGTCCTCCACTCAAACAGACATTGCCCATGCAGTGGGACTATTGAGAAGGTACATGTTGACACCTGGAAAGGAGCACTGGACAGTTGTCAAGAGAGTATTCAGGTATTGTTTTGGCACAAAGGACTATGTTATATGCTACCAAGGAAAACTTGGAGGTGACAGTGGTAAATTATATGTGCATGGCTTTGTTGATGTCGATTGGGATGGATATTTGGATCGACAGAGGTCGACCAAAGGATATGTCTTAAAGATGTTCGGTGGAGCAATAATTTGGACGAGTAAGTGACAAGCGGTCGCAGCGTTGTCAACAATAGAAGCTAAATACATGGTGGCAACTCATGGAAGAAAAGAAGCAGTATGGCTTCAAAGGTTGTGTTCAGGAATCAGGTTTGAGAAAAGAGCTATGAAGGTAATTTGTGACAGTTAAAGTGCAATATTTCTGGAAAATAACGTTTCTTATCATTCAAAGACTAAGCACATTTATTTACAATACCATTTCGTAAGAGATATGGTGGAAAGTAACAAGGTGCTACTGGAGAAAGTAGACACATTGAAAAACATAGTAGACTCGTTGACCAAGTCTGTGAGTGTTTTGAATTTCTCTTGGTACAAAGAGGCAATGGGCATCATTGCCCTAGGTCTATGACAAAAGTTCAGGAATGTTGTGTTTCAACAAAGAAGACAACAAGTGGGAGAATGTTGGGTTGTTGTATTCTTTGCGGTGAAATTCTAGTCAAGGTAAATCGACTGATGGTCGATGTCAATGTAGATTGATAGTAGGTCGAAGTTGAGGTAGATAGACAGCAAGTCGAAGTTCGAGGAAGATGACCAAGTAAATTCGAAGTCGAAGATATCGATGACAATTCAACTGACAAGAGGTCGAAGTGTGAGCGTGATACGACCGACTAGAGACTGAATGAAGGTCGACTGGTAGTTGACTGGAAAACCCGACGTGGAGTTGATTGTAACAGAATCCCTAGATTTGTGGGATTTGTAGCCAATGATATGCATGAATCTATAACCATTTTTGGGCACCAATATTTAGGTTTTTTCCTTTTGTAATGCCTATAGAGAGGTGTGTTTTAAGGCCGTAAAGGTTGTTGTTGTAAGATGATCTTGTAATGCACTTTTGCAGGTTAATGCATGTGTAAGTGTAGGTTGTTGGTCATGCATATGTAAGCTGAATTTGCTACAAGGTTTCTCTTGCCTATGCAAGAGGTTACGATGTCGATTTTTTCTTAGGTCTGGACTAAGGTAAGACATGTAACCTTTTATTATGACTGAATAAGACAGCAAGAGAGAAGAACACTTAAAGGACTGTTGGTTTTCCTGGTTAAGGGTTTCCACGGAAAAATCTCAGTGTACTATGTGATTGCTTGTGTCATTTTCTTTCTTGATTAAATTTTTCTTCTCTTCTACTAGGATTAGTGTGGAAGTGTCTTGCATTTCCTAAAAGGTCACATATATAAGCTCATGTACATGAATTTGTTCAAGAAAATTCATGTATGTATGCGACTGTACTTAAGTAAACCCACATACACCCAATAAAAACCCCTCGAACTTGAGGGAGGAGAGCGGGAAGACTTAGAAGGGATCAGAGAAATCAAAAGAATGCTAAAACAAAGTTCAAAACATAGAAAAATATTCAAAATAAATGCAACCAACAAGCACCCTTAAATACCAAAAAAGGGAGATTCCCCAGTGGAGTCGCCAATTCTATTACGAAAATATAATTCCTATGGCTTTGGGTCCGGACCACAACAAAGCAGTGCCCTTAAAAGACTCCTCTCATCCTCTAATTAGACAGTCAATTAGAAATAACCACCTTTAATAACTAACTTTTAGAAGAAAGGAAGGACATACCTAGAACCCTATGTTTGAATTAGATCTACTTGAGGTATTTCGCTCCAAAAATCCTTGATAATGATTTTCTGAAAGTCCTGCAACCAAAGAAGTATGCTACTGCAAGAGAGTAGTTATTGTTAACTAACTAAATATAATAAATTCAAATTCTTTGTTAGATTCAAGATAAGATGCATATAATAGCATTGAAGTCATCAGTTAACGCAAAGAATTAGACGAGAATGAGAGTTCTTTTATTTATAAAAGAAAAAGGAGTTGGTTACAACCTATAACCATTGTGGCACAATCCTGGAACCAGGCTCGAAGTTCCTCCACCCAAGGCCTGAGATGATGAAGTCTACCTCTGAATTTTTGTGTCCTAATAGGTCCAAGGAAGTAATAATCTTCTTCCTAATGAGATAAAGAGGAACACAAATCTCGAAAACAAGGATTTTTAAATGGGAAAACAATCTCATAAATCTAGGGAAACAAGGGCTTGTAGGGATATTAGGAAACTGTCAGCATAAGTTTGCATCTCTTTCATGATGTCCTTCCTCCATCCCAAGGCTCTCTTTTATACTCCCTCTTGTTAGTTGGAGTAGTTATGAATGGACTATAGGAGGTTGGGAACCTAGGGAACCTACCAACTCCGCCTGAAATGTGAGGAATTATATTTGTTTTGGCTAATTAAACATGTACACAGGTTTCTAACAAGCAATTCGTGTATGTACATAGGTTTCTTTAAGGAGAGTGACGCACACCTTGAAAAATGGGATTTTTAAATATAGTTTTAGGGAGGAAAAGGGGGGTTCAACTCCTACAAATAGGGAAAAGGTTGAAACTAAGGCTAATGAGTCGTCATGAGCATACATGGTGGCAAATGATGCTATAACAACCCTTAACTCATTTTGGGCCTATCTTGACTTATGCCAATTATTAATCAACATAAATCACCTAACACAATTGGTTATATACCCACAACCCATTAACCACTCAATCCACTAACTCCTTGTTCCACTAACCTCTGTAACTCACTAACTCTCCACCCTCATCCACCATAACAACACTTTTTTATCGTTATTGGCTATATAAACCATATTCACCATGGTTAACCATATTGATTGCAGTGACCTACTTGCCTAAGAATGTCATGCCCATTTATATTCCACTAATACATGTGTAGCTTGATAATCTATCACTCATAAACATCCCAACCCATCAACCCTCCACCCTCATTGACCATATGGATCACCATTGACCACATTTGACTTTATTGACCATGTAAAATCATAGTTGATCATAACCATCGTTGATATTAGTTAATCTAATAACACGTTGACTCATAAACCAATAACCTATATCAGGCCTATGCTAATTCATGCCAACTATCAATGAACACCAATCACCTACCACAAGTAGCCACCTACTCTTGACCTACAAACTAACATAATAACCCCAATAACCCACTACAATATTACTTGTTTTTCCCCCACTCTATCAATTTATACTACTCCATAAATGCTTCTACATTTAATAATGTATATCCTAACACATATGTTTATAAATACTACCATGTGGGCATTGCATAGTGCTTGTCTTTTCCTCTACCTTATATGTCCTCTAACTATCTACTCCATAAATGTTTCAATATTAATGGTGTAGGACACATATTGTAGTGGTAAAAACTTTGTGTAGTGGAAAATGGAACTGTATCATAGACGTGTTAATATTTCTTGCCACGATTTTGGCATTGTGACCTATTTGTATAGGAAAAAAAATGTGTTTGTACCGGTACTTGGTACATATTCCTAAACACGTAGTTTTGGCATTACAACCTATCCATGCATGCATAAAATGTGATCGCATTAGTATTAGTTATACAACTTGGCACATTGATTCTTATTACAGGTACACAATAAAAAAATGCAATGCACTTATATGGATGGAGAACTTAGTGACACATACTAAAAAGGGCCAACTACAACCACAACGGATCATTTTCCTTCTCTATCTCTTCTTGATCCAGATTTAGGAGCAGAACAAACAGATTAACCGACTAAATACAATAAACACGAAAATATCAAGAATAACACAAATATCCAGTGAACAATATCTTCTATTGAATAATGAAATAGGTTGAAACCGTAAAACTGTAGAACTGAAACACTTTCTCGAATGGTGGTATCTATCTCTGAGAAGAGATGTGGTTGTTATGCGCATCCGTATAAGGAAAATGAATTACAATGAGGCTCTAGAGGCCTTTTTTATATTATTCATGAATGCCAAAACCCTAGACATCCAAAAACCTAACCCTAGGAGGTGAAACGTCAAAAGTCATATGGGTCGCTATGGGTAAGTTGGTACCTCAACTTTTTGGGGTCATAAATTTTGCATACGACCTTCATTTTAGGTGTGTGATAGCCCGTTGGAAAGGTCTTTCAGAGAACTACACATTTTGATGTCAAAATTTAACTTCATCTATAGTTTGACTGTGGCGAGCCAAAAAAATATTGTTTAGGCCTCCAAAATGTTCCTGGAAGTACAACAAGATGTGTTGACATGAAAACATACAAAATAAGCCAGTTGAATTAGGTGAAAGGCCACCAATATCCACCTAGAATATGTGTATGGCTTTAGACATCCCCAGAAGTGTAGAATCCACAATTACAAAGAAGTACAGAAGAACATGTTGAACTAAAAATGGACAAGAGGAGCCAGTTGGAATAGGTGGGTGGCCACCAATAGCCAACTGGATCAATCCTCCCCCCTTAGGAAGAAATGGTCTCCATTGCATTGAGTTCCCCCATTAGGTGAGGAAACTTCTATTGGACTTGGCCCTGGGTGAGCCACTTTCCTTGGTGGAAGAGTTGCCCTTCCTTGACAACCTGATAAAGTTGGATCCTATGCTGGCGAGTTCCCTTGACCTGTTTTTCCACTATCTAATCAGTGGATGCTTGTTCCATGCAGTCAAGGTTTAGCTCTATGGGTTTCATTTGTTATGAAATCTCTGAGGTGTCCCATAATGGTGGAAAATATGGTCGAAGGAGGTCCACATTGAACATTGGGTGCAAGCCAAGGAAGAGTGGAGTGTTGATCTCAAAAGAATTACTACCCACGGCCTTGGTGATAGTGTAAGGCCCATATCGAAGTGGGAGAAGATTTCGATGGGGCCCTGTGAGATGCTCATTTTGCAAATGTAACCAGACTTTGTAGCCAACCTGAAACTGGTGTGGTACCTCGTGTTGATCATGGCATTGCTTGTACTTAGCATTGGATTTTTGCAAAATATCTTGGACCTGTTAGCAGATGTGTTGAATCCTCTCAATGAATCTGGTGGCTTCGTCGTTCGCAGACTGATCATGGGAAGAGTCTATCTGTGTGGTGGCAAGAGGAAGTGCAACATCAATGGGTCCCAAAGGTTGGAATCCCATCCCCACCTAAAATGGGCTATGGTCGGTGGAGCTATGGAGAGCCTTGTTGTAACTATGCTAAACATAGGGGAGACTCTTGTCCCATGTACATGGATTCTTAGAGTTGTACATGTGCAAGATGTGCACAATCGTCCGATTGACGACCTTCTTTTGGCCATCTGTTTGGGGGTGGAAAGTAGTGGATTTTGTGAGCTTGGTGTCCAACAATGACCAAAGACTCGACCAATATGTGTTGAGGAACCTGTTGTTCTAGTCGGAGATGATGGTATTTGGTATCCCAAAGTGGACCCACACTCATTCGAAGAAGATCTTGGTAGTATATGTCGCTATGATATTATTATTGCAGGTGGATGGCCATCTTCGAAAACCAATCAATGACCACAAATACGTAGTCATTTCCTTTCTTGGTGGATGAAAGGCCAGACATGTAATCCATTAATATGGATTCCCAAGGCTTCTTGGGAGTAGTAAGAGGGGTGTATAATCCTTTCTTATTGATGGTTGGCTTGGAAATGGCACAGGCAGTGCAAGATCTGATATACTTGTTGACGTCCTGTTGAATTTTTTGCCAATAAAAATGTTTTTAAAGAATGGCCACAGTTTTCTCCAGCCAAAATGCCCTGCCATCCAACTATAGTGGGCTTCCCAAATCATCTTTGCACTCTCACTTGTAGGAAAACAGAGATGGCCCATGTGGCATAATAGTCCGTCCTGAATGTGAAAATCAATGACATTCATGCCTATGCCCAAGACATTATAGGTGGTGGCGAAGTCTGGATCTTGTTGATAAAGTTGGGGGCACTCAGATGCTTCATGTCCACAGGAATGGAGCACAGTTGTGAGTGCATCCATGGGAGGTTGAATGAGATATTCAGCGACATGATTTGAGATACTTGTCTTATACTTGATGTTGAGATGTAATTTTTGTAAGTAGTTGGACCACTTCTGATGGTGGTCGTTCTGCAATTTCCCTTGTGTATATATGAACTGCAGAGGCTTGTGATTAGTGTGTATGATCATATCCTTTCCCAGAATGTAATGTTTCCATTGATGACAGGATTGTACAATGGAATACATTTCCTTGTCATAGGTGGGGTATTTTTGGATAGTAAATGAGAGTGTCTCACTATGGTATGCCACCGGGTGACTGTGATAAGTGAGAATTGTGCCCACAACATAGTCATATGCATCAGTCTTAATGTCAAATGGTTATTGTAGATCGGGCAAGGAGAGTACTGGAGTTGAGAAAAAGTGATACTTTAGATCATCGAATGTTTGTTTTTGTTCCTTCCCCCACATGAACTTGGCCCTGCCACCACCTTTGGTCACCTAGTTGAGGGCCCATGCAATACGGGAGAATCCCAACATGAACCATCGGTAGAAGTTGGCTAGTCCCAAGAAGCTCTGAAGTTGGGTCAGTGTGGTCAGGGATGGCTAGTCATGGATGACTTAGATCTTAGCTGGATAAAAATGTACCCCATGCTCATACACAATGTAGCGCAAGTATTGGACCTTGTTCATGCCAAAATAGAATTTTTCCAAGTTGGAATTTAGCTTGTGTTGTCGCATAGTGCTCAAAACCTATTGAATATGTCGTATGTACTCCTCCCACGTTCTAATGAAGATGAGGATGTAATCCAAATATACCACCACAAAGGATTTGGTGAAGGGTCTCAATACATCATCCATCAACCTCATGAAAGTGGTTGGTGCATTTGTTAAGCCAAAGGGCATGACTAGCCATTCAAAGAGATCTTATTTAGACTTCAAGGTTTTCTTCCATACATCAGTTGGTTCGATGGGAACCTGGTGGCAGTCAGAATTTAGGTCAATATTGTTGAATAACTTTTCCCCCTTGAGTTGTTCAAGAAAGTCATCAATCCTGGAAATGGGGTAGCGATTCCTGACTGTGATTTTGTTTAAGGCTATGTAGTCAATGCAGAGTTGCCAAGTCTCGTCCTTCTTTTGCACTAGTGCAATCGGGCTTCCACAAGGGGAGGAGTTGGGTCTGATGTGCCCCTTTTGAAGAAGCTTTTGAATCTGACGCCTAATTTCATCATTTTCCATTAGTGAGCGATGATAGACTGGTTCGTTAGGTAGAGGTGCATCGGGGGTCAGATCGATTGGATGCTTGACTTGGATGCTTGACTTGAAATTTTGTCGATACCCTTGTAGGTGAGGAGAAGATGTCTATGTATTCTTCCACAATCTCTTCCACTTGCTTCTGCTGCAAGGAGAGGCTCTGTGTAGAGGCCATGGATGTGGTGAAAACCTTATGCTTACTGTGAGCACAGATCACAAAGAAGATGAACTTCCTGGTCTGTGAAATGACCTTCCTGCATTGCTTAGCAGAGATTAAAGAAATATAAATAGGCGACGTTAACTCTGGTATCATGTACAATTGTCTACCCAAAGTAATAATAACATTGTGGGGTCTAGACTCATACACAACATGACGCTTCCACAAATATGGTTGTCCTAAAAGAACATCACAAACT
>JZKD02S1180641.1:93950-110875 GCA_000966675.3 Picea glauca | reverse complement strand
GGTGCATCAACTTCCCGGGGTCGTAACTTTTGCATACGATCTCTGTTTTAGGCGTATGATAGCTCGTTGGAAATATCTATCCGAGAACTACAACTTTTGGCTGGAGAAACATTGAACTACGATCCATGTTGCTCCCCGTTTTCCCAAAAAACGTCGTTTAAGGCCTCAAAATGGCCCCGGAAGTTAAAAACTGCTAAAAATAGTAAATTACCAAAATTGCCAAAAACATGTTTTGGGCCAGTTGGAGAAGGTGGGTGGTCACCGATATCCACCTGGATCACACATACTAAAAAGGGCCAACTACAACCACAACGGATCATTTTCCTTCTCTATCTCTTCTTGATCCGGATTTAGGAGCAGAACAAACAGATTAACAGACTAAATACAATAAACACGAAAATATCAAGAATAACACAAATATCCAGTGAACAATATCTTCTATTGAATAATGAAATAGGTTGAAACTATAAAACTGTAGAACTGAAACACTTGCTCGAATGGTGGTATCTATCTCTGAGAAGAGATGTGGTTGTTATGCGCATCCGTATAAGGAAAAAGAATTACAATGAGGCTCTAGAGGCCTTTTTTATATTATTCATGAATGCCAAAACCCTAGACATCCAAAAACCTAACCCTAGGAGGTGAAACGTCAAAAGTCATATGGGCCGCTATGGGTAAGTTGGTACCTCAACTTTTTGGGGTCGTAAATTTTGCATACGACCTTCATTTTAGGTGTGTGATAGCCCGTTGGAAAGGTCTTTCAGAGAACTACACATTTTGATGTCAAACTTTAACTTCATCTATAGTTTGACTGTGGCGAGCCAAAAAAATATTGTTTAGGCCTCCAAAATGTCCCTGGAAGTACAACAAGATGTGTTGACATGAAAACATACAAAATAAGCCAGTTGAATTAGGTGAAAGGCCACCAATATCCACCTAGAATATGTGTATGGATTTAGACATCCCCAGAAGTGTAGAATCCACAATTACAAAGAAGTACAGAAGAACGTGTTGAACTAAAAATGGACAAGAGGAGCCAGTTGGAATAGGTGGGTGGCCACCAATAGCCAACTGGATCAATCCTCCCCCCTTAGGAAGAAATAGTCTCCATTGCATTGAGTTCCCCCATTAGGTGAGGAAACTTCTATTGGACTTGGCCCTGGGTGAGCCACTTGCCTTGGTGGAGGAGTTGCCCTTCCTTGACAACCTGATAAAGTTGGATCCTATGCTGGCGAGTTCCCTTGACCTATTTTTCCACTATCTAATCAGTGGATGCTTGTTCCATGCAGTCAAGGTTGATCTCTATGGGTTTCATTTGTTATGCGATCTCTGAGGTGTCCAATAATGGTGGAAAATATGGTCGAAGGAGGTCCACATTGAACACTGGGTGCAATCCAAGGAAGAGTGGAGTGTTGATCTCAAAAGCATTACTACCCACGGCCTTGGTGATAGTGTAAGGCCCATATCGAAGTGGGAGAATATTTCGATGGGGCCCTGTGAGATGCTCATTTTGCAAATGTAACCATACTTTGTAGCCAACCTGAAACTGGTGTGGTACCTCGTGTTGATCATGGCATTGCTTGTACTTAGCATTGGATTTTTGCAAAATATCTTGGACCTGTTAGCAGATGTGTTGAATCCTCTCAATGAATCTGGTGGCTTCGTCGTTCGCAGACTGATCATGGGAAGAGTCTATCTGTGTGGTGGCAAGAGGAAGTGCAACATCAATGGGTCCCAAAGGTTGGAATCCCATCCCCACCTAAAATGGGCTATGGTCGGTGGAGCTATGGAGAGCCTTGTTGTAACTATGCTAAACATAGGGGAGACTCTTGTCCCATGTACATGGATTCTTAGAGTTGTACATGTGCAAGATGTGCACAATCGTCCGATTGACGACCTTCTTTTGGCCATCTGTTTGGGGGTGGAAAGTAGTGGATTTTGTGAGCTTGGTGTCCAACAATGACCAAAGACTCGACCAATATGTGTTGAGGAACCTGTTGTTCTAGTCGGAGATGATGGTATTTGGTATCCCAAAGTGGACCCACACTCATTCGAAGAAGATCTTGGTAGTATATGTCGCTATGATATTATTATTGCAGGTGGATGGCCATCTTCGAAAACCAATCAATGACCACAAATACGTAGTCATTTCCTTTCTTGGTGGATGAAAGGCCAGACATGTAATCCATTAATATGGATTCCCAAGGCTTCTTGGGAGTAGTAAGAGGGGTGTATAATCCTTTCTTATTGATGGTTGGCTTGGAAATGGCACAGGCAGTGCAAGATCTGATATACTTGTTGACGTCCTGTTGAATTTTTTGCCAATAAAAATGTTTTTAAAGAATGGCCACAGTTTTCTCCAGCCAAAATGCCCTGCCATCCAACTATAGTGGGCTTCCCAAATCATCTTTGCACTCTCACTTGTAGGAAAACAGAGATGGCCCATGTGGCATAATAGTCCGTCCTGAATGTGAAAATCAATGACATTCATGCCTATGCCCAAGACATTATAGGTGGTGGCGAAGTCTGGATCTTGTTGATAAAGTTGGGGGCACTCAGATGCTTCATGTCCACAGGAATGGAGCACAGTTGTGAGTGCATCCATGGGAGGTTGAATGAGATATTCAGCGACATGATTTGAGATACTTGTCTTATACTTGATGTTGAGATGTAATTTTTGTAAGTAGTTGGACCACTTCTGATGGTGGTCGTTCTGCAATTTCCCTTGTGTATATATGAACTGCAGAGGCTTGTGATTAGTGTGTATGATCATATCCTTTCCCAGAATGTAATGTTTCCATTGATGACAGGATTGTACAATGGAATACATTTCCTTGTCATAGGTGGGGTATTTTTGGATAGTAAATGAGAGTGTCTCACTATGGTATGCCACCGGGTGACTGTGATAAGTGAGAATTGTGCCCACAACATAGTCATATGCATCAGTCTTAATGTCAAATGGTTATTGTAGATCGGGCAAGGAGAGTACTGGAGTTGAGAAAAAGTGATACTTTAGATCATCGAATGTTTGTTTTTGTTCCTTCCCCCACATGAACTTGGCCCTGCCACCACCTTTGGTCACCTAGTTGAGGGCCCATGCAATACGGGAGAATCCCAACATGAACCATCGGTAGAAGTTGGCTAGTCCCAAGAAGCTCTGAAGTTGGGTCAGTGTGGTCAGGGATGGCTAGTCATGGATGACTTAGATCTTAGCTGGATAAAAATGTACCCCATGCTCATACACAATGTAGCGCAAGTATTGGACCTTGTTCATGCCAAAATAGAATTTTTCCAAGTTGGAATTTAGCTTGTGTTGTCGCATAGTGCTCAAAACCTATTGAATATGTCGTATGTACTCCTCCCACGTTCTAATGAAGATGAGGATGTAATCCAAATATACCACCACAAAGGATTTGGTGAAGGGTCTCAATACATCATCCATCAACCTCATGAAAGTGGTTGGTGCATTTGTTAAGCCAAAGGGCATGACTAGCCATTCAAAGAGATCTTATTTAGACTTCAAGGTTTTCTTCCATACATCAGTTGGTTCGATGGGAACCTGGTGGCAGTCAGAATTTAGGTCAATATTGTTGAATAACTTTTCCCCCTTGAGTTGTTCAAGAAAGTCATCAATCCTGGAAATGGGGTAGCGATTCCTGACTGTGATTTTGTTTAAGGCTATGTAGTCAATGCAGAGTTGCCAAGTCTCGTCCTTCTTTTGCACTAGTGCAATCGGGCTTCCACAAGGGGAGGAGTTGGGTCTGATGTGCCCCTTTTGAAGAAGCTTTTGAATCTGACGCCTAATTTCATCATTTTCCATTAGTGAGCGATGATAGACTGGTTCGTTAGGTAGAGGTGCATCGGGGGTCAGATCGATTGGATGCTTGACTTGGATGCTTGACTTGAAATTTTGTCGATACCCTTGTAGGTGAGGAGAAGATGTCTATGTATTCTTCCACAATCTCTTCCACTTGCTTCTGCTGCAAGGAGAGGCTCTGTGTAGAGGCCATGGATGTGGTGAAAACCTTATGCTTACTGTGAGCACAGATCACAAAGAAGATGAACTTCCTGGTCTGTGAAATGACCTTCCTGCATTGCTTAGCAGAGATTAAAGAAATATAAATAGGCGACGTTAACTCTGGTATCATGTACAATTGTCTACCCAAAGTAATAATAACATTGTGGGGTCTAGACTCATACACAACATGACGCTTCCACAAATATGGTTGTCCTAAAAGAACATCACAAACTTCAAGGAAGAAATATCACACAGTACCTCGTCTTTGAAAGGCTTGATGTCATAGGGCAGATGGCATTGTTGATTGACACAGAGATCTCTTCCTTGGCGAAGCCAACCGATGGTGTAGGGCTCTAGGGGCGGTGTTGTTGGCAGGTCCAACTGCTTGACGACCTATATTGAAATTAGGTTCTTCTGACTACCATTGTCGACAATGAAATGAAGCGGGGCCCCTTCTACCCACATCTGTGAGTGAAAGAGGTGTTCCCCTTCCTTTGGTTCTTCTGGTTCACTTGGCCACACTTTGGTGGTAGCGAAAGTGGAACTGGGTTCAGCATCGATAATCCTCTTCTCTCCTTCAGGATTTGATTCGGAATCAGAATCGGCCTCTGACTCATAAGCCTTCAGTTTGGCCAGAAGTGACTGCTTGGACCGGCATTCTTCGGTGTTGTGCTAAGGGATTTTATGGTACTCACACCATTTCCTCATGTCCTTCCTCATCTTCTCATTGCCCTTCTTGTGCTGCAACTTGGACTGGTTTTCCTAAGGGAGGCCATATCGACTTGGTCCCTTGTTGTGTGGGTTGGGGCTACCTTTTCCCTACTTCGGATGTGAGGGGTTTGCAGGTCCAAACTCTCGCCTTTTCTGCTTAAATTTTTGCTCGATCTTGACAACGTATCTATAAGTCGTGCCTAATGAGGCGATGTCCATAAACTCAATTTTTTTTTAATGTATCTGTGAAAATAGTCGTGGTATTTTAGCACCAGATGACACTCAAATTCTTTGATACCCAATTTGGTGCGCAAGGTATGGAAAATATTGGTGAAATCTGGTACTTTCCGACCCCTTTCTTGACATAGGGTGGTCCATCTAGTGTATTGGTCCTCGTAGCTTCCAACAGGGTAGTATTGTTCTTTAATGGAATCTCGGAAGGAATCCCATGTAGGGGCCACCACAAACATTGTAAATTCATCTACGACCCTTTGCTCAGAGTAAGTATCCCACCAATCTTTAACATGGGGAATGGCCTTAAGGAGTGCAAAAGTGATTTTTTCCCTATCAGAAAAATTGTTGATCGAAAAATACCCTTCGAGCAGATTCAACCATTTATCTACAGCATCCACATCTAACAGTCCTTCAAATAATGGAATATCAAAATTTACATGTACCTTGAAGGGGGTTGCATGGCCGCTTGATGAAGATGCTTCTCTTGTGGGAAGTCCTCGAAGGATCTACGCGAAGTTGTGCATCATTTTGTTCCTTTTTCAAGCGAGGGATTCCTCGAGAAACATTTTAATAGGATCTCCTGCTCCATCATCTTTCTTTTCGTCCCCCGTGTGTTGTTGTCAGGCTCGACGTGGTCGATCTTGCAATGGCTCGATTGGTTCAAGTCCCAACTTCTTGTACCCGAATCTTGTTGGGGACATGCACAAAGGAAAATAAATGAAGAGCAGACCATTCTGATACCATTGATCTAGATTTAGGAGCGGAATGAACTGATTAACAGTCTGAATACAATAAACATAGAGATATGAAGAATAACAAAAATATCCAGTGAAAAATATCTTTTATTGAATAAGAAATAGGTTGAAATTGTAAAACTGCAGAACTGAAACTGTAAAACTACAGCACTGAAACACTTGCTCAAATTGTGATAGCTATCTCTAAGAAGAGATGTGGTTGCTACACACATCCATCTGAGCAGAATGAACTACAATGAGGCTCTAGAGGCCTTTTTTATATTACTCATGAATGCCAAAACCCTAATCCTCCAAAACCCTAACCCTAGGAAGTGAAACGTCAAAAGTCATGTGGACCCAATGGGTAAGTTGGTACCTCAACTTCCCGAGGTTGTAACTTTTGCATACGACCTCCGTTTTAGGCATGTGATAGCCCATTGGAAAGGTCTTTCAAAGAACTACACATTTCACCATCAAACTTTGACTTTGGCTACAATTTGACTGTGGCGAGCCAAAAAAATATTGTTTAGGCCTCTAAAACAGCCCTGGAAGTACAGCAAGATGTGTTGACATGAAAGCATACAAAATAAGCCAATTGGATTAGGTGAGAGGCTACCAATATCCACCTGGAAGATGTTTAGGGCTTCAGACAACCCCAGAAGTGTAGAACCCACAATTACAAACAAGTACAGAAGAACGTGTTGAACTAAAAATGGACAAGAGGAGCCGGTTGGAATAGGTGGGTGGCCACCAATAGCCAACTAGATCACTTCTTCTTCTTTAATTTTTTTGATAATTTAATGAATATATATAGATAGATAGATAGATAGATAGATAGATATCTAATTTTAAGGTCACGACCAAGCTAGACACCAAATTGATGTATGAGACCCCCTTGTTTGTGGGACAAGGGACCCCCACCGCGCAACGATTTGATTGCTAAAGTCTATGGAGGTATACATACCCTACCCCTCACTTGATTTGAACTTGTGACCTCTTAGGAGGAAACACATGTTGTTAACCATTAGACCCACTCAAGTTGTGTGTGTCCGTCCTTAACAAGATTATTTATACTTTCCCTAAAATTGTAAAGAAGTTGATTCATTAATAGTTATATTGAATTTCATATCATCTATATTATATATATCATTACATCATTGCTTATTAAAAAATGTTTAATTTTCATTTGAATTAGTTATTCAAATTTGTTGTAACATAACATCTAAACTTTGCCCATGGCCCAATTGTTGATTCAAATCATAAAAAAAAACCTAACTACAAAGCTAACCATTAATTTTGTGGCTAAACCCTTCAATAAGCCAAATCTAAAATCAAGTTAGATGGCCTTACATAACATATATAAATGTCTTATAAATATATATATATATATGATCACTTCAATAAGCCAAATCTAAAATCAAGTTAAATGTCCTTACATAACATATATAAATGTCTTATGTCAATATGTATATATGCATGATCAAGTGAGATTTCCTTGATAGGTGGAATCCCTACTTGACTTACGTATACGCTTGAAGACAATTACATTCTCAAAATAAAGTTTGATTGGTGGAACCCTACTTGATTTACTTATAAGCATGAAGACAATTATATTCTCAAAATAAAGTTTTTTTTTTAACATTAAAGTAAGTCATATATACCTATCATCTGTATCTTTGACTTATTATTAAAGTAAGCCATAATACATGTCATATGTATCTTAAAATGAGTTATATATAATATAATCTCTTTTTCAATCTTTGACTTATTAAAGTAAACCATAATACATGTCATCCGTTATGTCATATGTATCTTAAAATGAGTTATATTACATATATAATATAATCTCTTTTTCAATCTTTGACTTATTAAAGTAAGCCATAATACATGCCATAAAATGGGTTCTATTACATATATAATATAATCTCTTTTTCAATACTACAATCATTTGTTTACTGTATCCTAAAGTGGGTTCTATTACATATATAATATAATTTGTTTTTCAATACTAAAATCATTTGTTTAGTGTATCCTAACGTTTAGATAAATGAACAAAGGCTTTTATGTCAACTCCTACAGGGRATGACATAGAGAGAAAAATTGGGAATACAACTTCCTAAACCTTTTATACTATATTATTCACCCATTATGATATTAACAAAATATATTGAAAGTGTTTCATTTATTAAAAAAATAAAAATATATTATAAAAATGACCCATTATGATATTAACAAAATATATGAAAAATAATATATAAAAATGATACATTATGGTATTAACAAAATATATTGAAAATGTTTCATTTATTAAAAAATTAAACATAATATATAAAAATAACATAGATAATGGATAATGTAATTCATGTTACTTTGATGGGTTATAATAAAGTTTTTTGAGATCTTTTGGATTTTTATGGATTAATAAGTTATGGAGATTGGTGTTATTTCAATATCATGAAAATTGGGTCAAATGTCTATGTAAATCGACATTTCAAGAGAAAGTGATGTTCATTCTCTACTTTATTGATCTCATAAATTTTACATGTTCTTTTGTGCCAAGGTGTTTTAGGTCTTGTCCACGGTCTTGTTTCACTATGAAACACATGAGGGTTGGTTATTATGTTTGAAATAGTTATTTTCTTCTTTGAACTAGCAATATTAGATGGATAGTTTTGATCTTCTAACTTGGGATTAATGAGTTCCATGTAGTATATCAACTTTGTCTTATTCTTAGTCTCGATATGGCTCCATATTTTCTCTTTAAAACAATTTATGATAGACCTTTTAATAGTATTGATATCTTGAAGGGTGACCTCCTCTACCATCTTCTAATGATTTAACGAAGAAATTGTGTGTCTAGTCCATTATCTTTTGAGCTTTGAGTCATTTTTGCAAATGTTTTAAGCATCGATGGTAATTCTCTCAATATCAAGTACTTTATCATGGCCTTACTTTCAATGTGGGAAAATCTAGCTTCTAAAAGGAGGATGAGATAGGGTGTAATGCCTTTGCTTTTAAGGTTATTTATTTTAAAATAATTTTGGATTTTCTCAATTTTCCTCCAAACTTCACTAGAAACATTACAACCTAGAAGCTCATAGAGATAAAGAATCGACAGGGTAACAAGAGTGTGAAAATTTGCTTTTTTTTTCTCAAAATCATAACTCTATTGTTTGATAATTGTTTTCAAGACCACATTAAGCTTTTCATCCTTCATTGATTTTTTTTAACACTATAATTTCAGTATAGCTTGTGATGAAAATCACTATGAGATACTTATTGAATTTGACTTCTTCCAAGTTGTTATTATCATACTAGACAGGAAAATATTATATTGTTAAAAAAGTTGTAGGTAGTGCTAATAGTGGAGTACTTAGGTCTTCTTCAGTGATTCATAGCCTAGAGTCAAGAGACTCTCTAATGTTACATAGAACGGTTTCTACAAACTACAAAAAATACATTCCAGGTTCACCTACATGTTGCCACTTTGACAAAAAAAACCTTTAATACATGAATAGATTTTGACAAATTGATTACAGAGTGAAATACAAAAAGGAAGAATGATTCTATTAGGAGGAATTTGATGGTTTCTTGGTGTCCCATATAAATATTCGTGACTTCCTCTTGAACTATCCCGTCTTGATTGGATTTCCTTCCCCTTGTTAATGGAGGATGCAATACCCTTGTTTCCCCCAACTTGTAAATGTAACTATATTTTGCTAAAAGGGTAGTGTAAATATTTATGCTACTAATGTAAAAAGGAAAGTGTTGCATAACTATTGAAGGGGTTTCCAAGGTAGATCATGATGCATGAGAGGAAATCAAGGAGGAAATTGTCCCTTGCCAATTTAATAATCAAGAAAAATCTAGATTGTCCATTTTTCTAGAATTGTGGTTAATGGAGGGAGTAGGTAGATGAACTATTAGATTCCCACATTTATGAAAAGGAATGGGTGTTGTACCAAAACTACCTTGTCTCAGAAGCATGGGAAGAAAAGTACCCATCTAGGGGATTATGGACTGACCCACGAATTGGGGGATTTGACCCACGAAAATCTTACTGAAGAAGCGAAGAGACAAGGAAAAATAGAGAGCGGAAAAGAGGGGAGACAGTTGGTTGAGTCGGGGAACCATTTTATGAGTAGAGAGGATGTAGAGGAATGAGTCTGGTGATAGTTTTCTGAAGAGGGAGAGCATGTGCATCTTTTTGGTTCTGAAGAGAACTAAAAAACAAATTTTGTTCTGGGTACGGGAATTTGTTGGACAACGTTTTTAGTCCAAGCTGATAAACGGGGTTGCAAAGAAGATGAGTGACTGAGGAAGCACTCATTGCATACCCCCTTGCTTGGAGGAGAGAGAAGTGATCTTCTAAGATCATGTGGGAGGAGGAGAGTGGCCTATGTCCATGTTTGTTGTTGAATAGAAGAAAGAGTCTCTCTCTCAGAGGATCATGATCTAGCTAAGGGGTGGCTAGTGGTAAATCCCTCTAGGAGTTGTTGTGCCTACAGTTGGTTGGAAAAGGGTACCCCTTTCAGTAGTTGCATCACTATATGGTTTCTAGATAAGTATATTTGGTTAAATCTATGTGGTGTTTAGATCAGAGAAAATTTTATAATATGTTTTAGAACTGTGTAAGATTAATTTCTGACAAAAGTGACTTGAGAAATTTAAGTAAAATAAAGAGAATGTCTTGGTTGAAGCTCTTTTGATTTAATTTCTTATCCCTTGACAATTTGTGTGCTAAAATAAGATTTGTGGGAGTGGATGTTGTGTTTGACTGTGTTGTATAGTTTAATGCATGATTGGGAATTGATGATTGAACAATTAAAAATATCTATAACACCTCTGAAAGAAGAGAGAATGATTTTTCTACGAAATATTGCTCCATTTTAGTATGTCCTCAAATCATATGCCAAGAAAGTTAGAGGATATCAGATCTGTGTGAACTTTAGGAAATAATCCCAAATATGGGAAAACATTAAAAGTCCTTATAAATAATTATTGAGAAAAAATAATTAGAACATAAACATGAAATTGGTCTAAATGAATAAAAATACAAAAGTTCTCAAAATTCTATTTGGGGCATAAATAAACATTTATGTTTGAATTGTGTTAAATCTCCTAAATTTGGGGAGAATCCCCTTAAATTTTGGTGGGCAGTAAATCCTGGTAGAAACACTAAATTTACTATGGAGGTAAATCTTTGTCTTTGGACCAATTTCCTTAAATTTAGTAAGAGTAGTAAAGCACAGTAATAAGGAAACAAAATTTATTTATTTACCGGCAAGAAGGGAGAGATTATCATTATATTTTTAATTTCCAAAATGGAGAAATTTCCTTGGAAAAGAAATTTTATTAAATCACTTTACAAAGACTAGAAAACTGTATTTTCCTTTTTCTTATTTCTTGTAAGAGAAATTAAATTCATTTAAATCCTCTATGTAATAAAACCATACAGGGATGTGGAGATATATGTATATATATGTCTATATACATATTATTATTATTATTATTATTATTATTATTATTATTATTATTATTATTATTATTATTTCTAAAAATTTTGGAGCTTAATAGACTTGAGACCAAGAGAATATAATTATTATTATTTTTAATGTCAAAACACACCAGGGAATAACCCGTGACCAAACGTTTTAAACATCTCATGGTATTCAGAACTCCAGGAGTTCAGAGCTCTGGGGCTCCAGGATGTTTGGGTGATGGATCTCACGAGCTATAATCGTCGGAGACCCGAACCATACCTTTCCTTGTACAAACATTGCAAAGGCAATAAATATAATCAATTATATGATATTATAGTTAATTGCAATCAAATTAACCTAATTGAATATAAAAACCCTTTATTTGCAATTTATTATATTATAATTCAAAATTACTCATTGTATTTCTATTACGTTGTAATACGAGCGGGTCCCCTCAAGAACTCTGGGACTCCGGGTTAATTAAACAATGAAGAATTGCAGGGAAGAGCCGAAGGTGAGGACCCGGATATCCTTCCTTCCTTTCCAATATTAAATTATTTATTGGAGAATTTTAAAACCTGGGCGTAAATTTCAAGGGATATAATATAATATATTATATTATATTAAGGTTTATTGAAATGGTTACAAGTAAATGAAACCAGCTCCTTTTAAATATAAATAATGTGGAAAGGTGTATAAGTGGGGCCACTTCGGGGCTTCAGTACTTCGGGAGATTTGAGTATAAACGAGGTGTTGGAGAGTCAAAGGAGATTGACCCGGATCTCTCTCTCTCTCTCTCTCTCTCTCTCTCTCTCTCTCTCTCTCTCTTGTCAAATATTAATAAAATATTGGGGACTTTATAAATTTGGGTGCATTTTCCAAAAAGTTTATTATTATATTTTAAATGAGTTATTGTGATATTGGCATGTATTAAAATACAAACCCTCTTTACCCTTTTTAATTTAATATTTAATGTGAAGTCACGTGTAAGCGTGGACCCTTCGGGAGTTCGGAGCTTTGGGACTTTGGGATGTTGGGGAAGATAGAGCGTAAGAGACAAATGGTCGAAGGCTGAACCTATTTTCCCGTATCCTGAAGTTATAATAAATGTTAAGTGGAATTAATTATATTATATCACAATATAATAAATTATATTTGCACAAAGGTATGGTAGGAGTGGGACCCTCTCCGTAGCTCTGGGAGTTTGGGACTTCGGATGTTCGTGGATAATAGAATGAACAAGAAACGAAGGGCCAAAGGCCCAAACCTACCCTTTCTCGCTCCAATGGTTGCACAAATATCGATGTAAACATTTAAAATGATCAATTATATTATAAATTAATATAAATAATTATATATGCAGCACTTTACGACATGAGTAGGACCCTCTTCGGAATTTCGGTGTTCGAGATATTTGGGTTCATAAAATCCTAATGAGGAATCTTCGTGGAACCCGAAGGCTTAGGTATTAATGGGTATTGACAAGCCTAAGTGATCCTTTGGTATAATTAATCATATTATAATATAATTAATAAAAGGATAATTTGTGGTTGAATATGGTTAATCCTTTTCCCAGTAAATAAATAAATATGCATATATTTATATATGTTAAATTACGTAAAAATGCAACATGGAGTTGTGTGTCGAGGAGGAATTGAATTATATACCTTAATTAAGGTTAATCAACTTGAGTATATTATGGAGAAATTCTCCTCATTGTGTTATAATATAATTACTCATAATTATCATATGAGTAATTTATTGAGTTAGTGTTAAACTACTTCTAAGAGGGAAAAGATAAAGTAAAGACTTCAGTAATTATTGGGCCATGGGTATTAGGTTAAGCGGAAAATTTATACCCCATCCCTTAAAAAGGTACTTAGGAGTCGGGTGTGTGACAGAGGAGAGGTATGTGGGTCTTTTCTCAAAACTTTTGCAAAGGAAGGGGAATTGGAACTATTATGGAGCTTCACTTCCCCTTCCTCCATTTCTTCTTTTGGTTCTTCCTCATTAACTTTCGTATCCTTCTCTTGAGGGGGAGAAGACCCCAAATGGAGACTCTTCCACAATATGGAGAGTTAAATTCTTTGTTTCCTTTTGGGATTTAACTACTGGTTCAAGATGGGTCTTTGGATTTTACTGTTATTCTTCCTCTTGATATTCAAGGGATTCAAATTTGTTATTGTTGGGTTGGATGGTCTTGATTGAGGCTTTACAGGCTGGGATCCCTTTTGTTGTTGCTATTGTACCTTCTGGGCATTGGTTTGAAAGTTTCTTATTCATTGTTGTTATGGGGGGGTGAAACCTACTTCAAAGGAGGCTATGATTCTTGTTTACTTGGGAAGTTCTTTGTGAAGTGGCCATATTCATTGCAAGAGTTACACTTGAACAAAATATGTTCAAAATCAAGGGCTTGAAGTTGACTCCACACTTCCATATTAAGTTGAATTGCTTCTGGGAAGCCATTTTTTAAGTCCAATTCCACACATATTCTTGCGTAGGTATATATTCCCCATTTTATCTAAGTTTGGTCAATGAAGTGACCCAGTCTGTCTCTAATAGCTTTGAGAGTGGCTTTATCCAAAAATATCACAAGGATATGTGGAAGTTTGGTCCATACATGGGAAACTGAGATTTCCATATTTGGATCAAAATCAATGGTCCAGTGGGAAAGAAACATTTCCATGGAACCCATAAAGTATGGGCATGATATGAAAATTTGATCTATGGCTTCTTTATTGTTAAATAAGAACAAGAAAAAACCATTGCCACAGTAAATAAATTGATATGAATATTCCCCATGCTCTAAGGCCCACCTAAATTGTTTGAAGGCTAGGCCATACACCTATAAACTTTCCAATTAAAGCTTGTTTATGTAGCATAATGGCTTTCTTTTTATCATTTGGAGCTGAAATTTCCATCTTAGGATTGTCTTCTACCCTTTTAATGAATTTACTCTTCATTTGGCATTTTTCTCCTATAAATTTTGCAGTTCTGAGAAGTGAAGCAAAGGTTTCCTCCTCAAATGTTTTGGGTGCTTCCATATTGTTCCCTTCTAAAAACCCCAACTAGTAATCCTCTAGGGTGCAAGGTTGACTTCCTTTAGCATGAAAGAGAAGTGGTATTTAACAATTCTCAAATAGTATGACACGAGCAACAACTAGAATCAATGGATACCTACAAAGAGTTAGGTTCACATCTCCTTCACCAACGCAGTCAAATGCAATCTATAGAGATATTAGAATAGTGGCATGGGCTCGGGTAAACCCTAGCTACAGGAGGAGAGGATCATCCACATCATTTTTTTTTGTTTAGACATTTTTTGTTACTAAATCTTTGACTATGTTATTGTTGATGCACTGAATTTTTTTTGTGTGATGTGAATGTTTCTTCAGTAGTAGAATTATCTCATTCTTCCCATTATATTCTTGATTATTTCATATCTACAACAACACTTCATGATTCATTGGAAATTCATGCCACAATGTATGTTGACACTAGATGCAAGTCTTATCATTTGTTCACATTATTGTTTATCCACACCATTGTAGTGGTTTTGTGGCAACTGTCAGTTATGCAACGGTTAGCATTTTGTTTCTTTCCAACAATCATGAATGAATTCTATACATCAAAAATATATTTTGATTATAATGTAATCGTTTTGTTGAAAGATGGTTGACTATCATTACATAGTCCATTGATGAGCGTTTAATGAGTTATACATTTCCACAATGCCTTGTTTTGCAAGCATATGAGACCACCACCCTTGATGGAACAACTTCTTCAGAGTTTATTAAGTTCTTGAATAGGAGGATGTCAAATATTTTTTCTTATTTTTCTTTTCTAAATCGCTACTGGAAAAAAAAAATCCCAATACCCTTGAAGCAAATCTAATGGTTCACTTTACAAAATCATCAGTCACGAAGAGGGAAGCCCATAATAATATCCATATTAAAATAATAATATTTATTAATATGAATGGATTATATGGGATTAATGAAATGAGATACAATTGTCACACACACACACACACACACATATGTATATATACAAGTTGGGGTGATAAATCATACTTTTTAGGAGTTAGAGGGGTTTATCCCAAGTAGTTGAAAGAAAAATTGTTATCCTCCCTACCTGAAATCAAATATCTCTTTGTGACATGTAGTTGTTTATGAGACAATATTATCAAATATCATGAAATTGTTTACAAAGGCCTCGAGTCTTACTAGAATTTGATTTACCCTAGGTACCTTATTGGAATGAGGGGAAGGGCTCAATGAGTTTCCTCGGAAATATATTCCATGGAAATAAAAAAATCACACTTTAGGAAAATGTATGACTTATCATTATTACAATGTTGTAAATGTATACTACTACCTAATATTATAATTACATAAAAAAAAAAATATAAGAATATGATAGTAGTTGTAATATACTCTAGTTATATTACCACCCTCATTTACCACATGGACCATCGTTAACCATGGTTGACCTTATTTAGCACAATAAACCTTGGTCGATCATGGTTTACTATTGTTAACCTTAGTTGATCTAATAACCCATTGATTTGTAACCCCCTAACCCATATTGGGCATATACTCACTAATTTCAACTATTAATCAACATTAACCACCTAAAACAACTACTGTTATGACCCAAGGGGAGCATATATAGGGATAAATGTATATGATATGACCCCAAGGGGGGGCATATATGGGCCTAAATGTACATGTAATGTGTAAATATATCTATAATAGGGTTGGCCTAATAGTAAAGAGGCCTCATGTGTAGGTGTCAATAGGTATATATAGAGATCATGTATTCATTATTGTAGACATGTGAATTGTGATGTATGAATGTATTTGGATATTTGGAGGAGGCTCTCTTATTTTTTAGGGAGTTATTGTGTAACATATCTATACTGGATTTGTGCTTCATGCTCACATTATATACATGGTGTGTACTTCTATTCTATTATGATATTTTAAGCATTTGGATCATTACAGTTGGTTTTAGAGCATCGATCCTAGAGTTTTGCTTCCTCAAGCAAGTCATCTTGGAATTTTTGCTATAATTTTTTTTCGTGGCCACTTCAAACAAAAAAACTTAGAGGTTATTTAGAAGACATTGCAAGGTATATGTTGTATTAATTTTATCTTCTAGGTCATTATAATTTCGGAGATACATCCTATGGAAGATAGGGTTTTTTACTAGTCTTATAACTAGTCTCAAACAGGTGTTTCGAGTAAAATAGTCATATCTTCTTCAATGAAGATCCAAATTATATGAGACTAGTTGCATTGGAAAGAGAAAAATTTGTAGTATTTTGGGTACGAATTTCAGAATCAGTTATCCAATATTGGATGCATGGCATTTTGTACAAGTTCACTCTCCAGAATAGTTAAAAAAGAAGCAAGGTTTGGGAAAGTTATCATACTTTCACTTGGCACATTAAATTTTGATTAGACCTATGGCATTGCAGAGAGGACATATTGTTAGAATATAGAATATTGTGTGCTCATTTTACCATTGACGATACCCTCGTCACCCAACCATAGGCCGAAGCCACCCTCCGAGAACCTTAACCTTGACTAAGAATTACTCTGGAAGCAAACCCTAGGCTAGATAGCCAAACAAGGTGTAACTCATCTTCCTCCAAGGATAGCGCACCAACAATAGCTGATCAGATAGTCCAAACCCTAGCCAAGAGATAGTCCAAGCCAATACTGAAACTGGTTGTTATAA
>JZKD02S1180641.1:69765-83112 GCA_000966675.3 Picea glauca | reverse complement strand
GGATTAATGAGTTCCATGTAGTATATCAACTTTGTCTTATTCTTAGTCTCGATATGGCTCCATATTTTCTCTTTAAAATAATTTATGATAAACCTTTTAATAATATTGATATCTTGAAGGGTAACCTCCTCTACATTTCCTAATGATTTAACCAAGAAATTGTGTGTCTAGTCCACTATATTTTGAGCCTTGAGTCATTTTTGCAAATGTTTTAAGCATTGATGGTAAGTCTCTCAACATTAAGTACTATATCATGGCCTTACTCTTAATGCAAGGAAGCCCAACGTCTAAAAGGAGGATGAGATAAGGTGTAATGCATTTACTTTTAAGGTTATTTATTATTAAATGATTTTTATTTTCTTGATTTTCTTCCAAATTTCCCTATAAACACTACAACCTAGAACCTCATAGCAATAAAGAATCGATAGGGTAATAAGAGTGCTAAAAATGACTTTATTTTTCTCAAAACCATAACTTTATAGTTTTATAATTGTTTTCAAGACCACATTAAGCTTTCCAACCTCCATTGTTTTTTTTTAACACTATAGTTCCAATTTAGCTTGTGATGAAAATCATTATGAGATACTTATCAAATTTTAATTCTTCCAAGTTCTGATTATCATACACAAAATCAAGATATGTGATTTTCTTGGATTTAATGATTATTTTTTCCAAGGAAAACCTCGCAAGGAAACCTAATGGATGTTTCCCACATTCATGGATGGTATCCCTTGTAAACCTATTGACATACACTAGTGTCCCTCACATATGGGGATTTAAATTGGACACGTGTTAACATGAAACTAGCCAAATTCTTAGCAACATTTGTGACAAATGGTTGATTTAACCCCTTGGGCTTGGATTTAATTACCTTTGTTTTATTGATATCTATGGACATCCTGGAGTTAGAATAAAATCCTTTGAGAATTTTAAGTTGCTTATCAAGGTTAGTGGGCCTCCTTTCTAGAAGAACAATATCATATGTATAAAGGAGGAGGAGGATAACTAATCAGGTTATATTAGTTCCTACAAAACTTGCTTCACCCTTATGTTATAATAAATTAATTGTTATAATTAATTAATTCAAATTATCATTGATTTAAATTAATATAAATAATTTGAAATAAATCCACTAAAGACTTAGGACTACGGGTGGGAAGTGGAAAGTTTTGTGCCCTTAGTAAAGGTTTCAATTGTATTGATTTCACTTAGTGTTTTAATGTAGCCATTGATGTACCTAGTGGTAAGTGTTGAACTTATAGCACCGGTATGTGATAACCTATATGTACATTATATGTTCTAAGCTCGACCTCACATTCTCTTTAAGGCGGATTTTATTAATTGAGTTCCATTCTAACACATCTTTACTCAACATGGTGAAATAGTTATGGGTGCAACTAGAGGTAGGGGCTAAACTTATAACATTATAAAGTGATGACCCATTTGTACATATTTAAATGGATCCAAGCCCACCTCCATGCTCTACTTATGATGGATGTCATTGACTGTGTTTCATTCCCACATATTTTTATTTGTCATCTTAAGGTAGTTTCCATGGGGGCAGTGGACCTAACCACGTCGACATGTCCTCCTTAGGGCAAATACTATTAACCAAGTTTCATTTTCATTGGGCTTTACCCAACACCTTCAAGTAGGCATGGGGAAACTTATAAGTAAGAATTAAACTTATGACATCATGAGGTCACTCCCTTATGATATTATGAATCCAAACCCACCTTCACATTCTACTCCAAGCTCCAAGTGGATCTCAATGACTATATTTCATTGTCATGAATCTTTACCCAATATCTTGAAGTAGCTTTGAGAGCACCTAGAAATAAAGTTTGAACTTTTTTTTTCTAATAAAAAATTTGCTTGAAATTATATTATAATTTCATTTCATTTATAACATTGGGAAGCCATTATCTATATATACATATTACAAATTCGAGTATATCCTATATTCTCTTTAAAAACTCACTATCAAATTATTTATTTGATTATGGTCAATAGTTAAGATAAATCATGATCACAATAATAACATAAAATAAATCTTCAAACTAATATAAAATCTATCTTAATTACATATATATTAACCAAAATTAACAATATAAATAAAAAATATTAATTATATATATGTTATTGAAAATTATAATTAATTTTGTGTAATGAAAAATTAAAATTTATAATTCATGTTAATATACTCTCTCAACAAAAACCAACACTCCACTATATCCTTATTTAAATAAAATTTATTACAATAATGTAAAATTTAAATTCGTAACTTCCCACCAGTATGGTAACAACAAATCCAACATTCCACTCAACATCTATTTCTTGGTTGTCATTATAGTCTCAACACTCCACTCAACATCCATCTATGCATTCTCATTACAGTGTCCATGTCAATCAATAATGTGAAATGTAAGTTAATAACTCCTCCCCACAATTATTTACAGCGAAACCAACACTCCACTCAACACCCCTTTCTAAATTTTAATGAGTTTGACTTAGGAGATGTCCATATCTTTGTTTAAGTGTGATATCATTATTAATGAGTCATATGCTTTGTATCGAAAAGTGGTCAGGCTTTAGCAAAATTAAGAAAGTAGCAACATGTCATTGTCATTATTATAACACAATATTCAAAGTAATCGTTGAAGGCCTTTTGTCCATGGATTCATATCCCAATGAATAAGAGATAAGAGATTACGTTATCGGTGGAGCTGTGATGATGATGACAAGTTGTCCCTTGTTGGTGAACTCAATTCTTAGGTGTTTGCCACTGAGAAGGTCAAATAAATTATTAGCATTGATAGAAAATTATTATATTTCATGATCATGGTTGTCACTCATGCTTTGTAAAGTTGATTGATTATTGAGTCTTCTCATGAAAGATTGGGTGTAGTGAAGGAAGCAATGAACTAAATCAATATATTGTTTTTGGGAATGGGAAAGTCAAAATCAATTAGTTTAGATGTATGAGTAGAAAACTAAAATAGTTTTCTAGAGATCTGGTGTATGTGATTCGAGGTAAATTTAAAATAATAGGATGAATTTGTATGGGTTTTTCTTGGAGGGATCATGATTTGAGATTATTAATAGAAGAAGAAGAAATCATAGTACTAGTTGAAACTCATGAATACTAAAGATGCAGAATTCAAGAAATTTAGGGACACAAAATATGGTTAGCTTGAAATTAGGGATTAATTGATCATAAAGGACATGAGATTGTTTGCATTTTAAAAATGAGTTACAAGGCACTATAAAGTTGAAGAAAACTAATAACAACAAGAAATATGTTTGGTTCAAAATAAAAGAGAGAAGCACTAGTATCTTCTTGGTAGCATGTTACTTTACCCCAGTGGAAATCAAAGTTTTCTAAGAAACTAGGATTGAACAGTGAAGAGCCATACCACCACCTACTAAGAGACATAACAAACTTTAAAAGAAAGGGAAACATAATGTTAGTATGGGACTTCGATGGGAGGATAGGAAACCTCTAAATGGAATGTTTTATGGAAAGCGCACACCCCTTATGGTTGACCACAAATGACGAGATTTGGAAAAGAATCATCGTATGGAAATAAGTAAGTCACACACTCATAGAGAGATTTTACATTTGTGCAACATGAACAACATCAATACACGTAATGGCCTTGAATGGTGGAAAGGGTCAAGGGATGACACATGCCACACAAATAACAATCAAATAGTAGTGGATTATTTAATGATTTCAACAAGCATAATAGAGAAGAAAGCAACTTTCATGATCTTAGAGGAGATTTCATCGAATCCTTTACTCGTTATTCATAGATATTTTATGGACAAAAAGAAGTCATGGAGACAATGGACCAACACACAACTACAACAAAAAGTAATAGTTGTTACCACAAAAATACATAAATCTTCAGAGCATAAATTGAAAGAATTACTTCCCAACTAGGTTTCATGAATGAAACCAACAAAACAATGGATCAATGCAAGGATATAATGGAGGCAATCCAAATAACATTGAAAATATACAAAGCTAAGAAATTAGGGAAAGGAAGGGCGACGCCAAATAATTTCCTAATGAACCCATGGTTCAACAAATAGTGTAAAGAGATGAGGACAAGATACATGAGAGACAAGAGAAAATATAATCCAACTTTATATAAGATAATTTTGAAGAATAAAAAAGGTAACTTTGTGAGGTTAAGACAAGAAGAAATGTTAAAGATGGCGAAGGAGAACCTGGAATCCTTTTGGAGGGAATTACAGACCCAAAAACAGATGGTAGTTGGTGATATCACACTGAACCAATGGTTGTCTCATGCAAAAAATCTATATGAAAAATCCAACAAATAGGAAGCAACCACCAAAAATTAAAACATAAATCTTCATTGAAGGGGGAGTGTAAGAGGGTATCGAAAAGATGACATTGGGAAAAAAAAGAGATATCAAAGGGTTACAACTTACTTACAAGTAGAATACCTGAAATGGGGAAAAGACTCCCTCATGAGATGCATTGCAATCATACTCAATAACATGGTCAAAGAGGTATTCCCAAGCAATTGGGAAGTGAGCATCATTTTACCCACATTCAAATGGGTAGTCAAAAATCAGTCTCAGGGACTACAAAACAATCATAATCAACCTACTCTTTGCCTAGCTCATAGAATAAATCATGGAGGAAAAAGTGAGCGAAGGGGAAGAAGAAAAAGACAAAAGGGCCAAAGGGAAAGATGGTTTCTTACATAAGCATTCGACCATTCACTATTGCCTCATGCTTAGGAACATAATATCAAAGGTTTGCAACAACAAAGATGATTACCTATGGTGTTGTTTTGTTGATTTTAGAAAGACCTTTGACATCGTCTTGAGGGACAAACTATGGAAGAGATTAATATAAATGGGAGTCCTAAGTGGTTGGAGGGAAAAAAATAAACAGGTTATGTGAGTAGGTAAAGGCTAAAATCAGAACTACATAGGGTTTTTCAAAGATCGCGGATAGTGACATTGGAGTGAAGCAGAGTTGTCTCTCCTCCTCCACATTATTCGATATTTACATGGATAAGGTAAAGAAATAGATGAACATGAAAGGTAGGGGTGAACATTGTAGGGATTACCATGAAGTTCTAAGTTGTTGTATGGAAACAATATGACACTAACAACTAGGACACTAAACAACCCATAGGATCACCTAGATGCCTTAAAGTCCTTTTATGTGGAGGTTGGGATGAGTATGAACATGAGAAAAACTAAGTAAGTAGTCTTCTTGCTGGAAAAAAAAAAACAACCTCAAATTAGATTTGGAGGTAAGCGATGAGAGATAACCCAAAATATAAATATTTGGGATTAAATTTCGATGAGAAGCTAAGACAGAACCCATGCATAAGGAAAATTTGACAAGGAGGGTGGAAAACATTCTTCTTACTACAAAATATAAATGGAACAACAGAGGTTTGGGAGTGGTGAATGCTTCACTTCCTCTTTCAAATGCTCATAACCAATATACTCTTGTATGGATTAAATTATGGGGATGAATTATATCCAAAAATAGATGGAACCGAGTCGGGTGAGTGCAAAAACCCTTGATAATAAATTGTATAAGAGTAAAATACAATGCATATTTTGAGATACTCCTAGATAAGATTATACCCAATAGAATTAGAAGCGTCGATAGAATTGATCATATACAAACAGAAAATGACAATCATGGACAATGATGGGACTTCAATTTAAAACAACCAACATGAGCTAAAAAAGAGGAAGAAAATATGGAACTGATAGTGTAGAAAATAGTTTGAAGAGTGAGAAATAGAAGAAGAAAGGTGCCCAACATGTAAAAAGGCATTGAGAAGCCATGTACAAGAATGCTATAGGAAGTGGAAATAGATCAAACATACCAAAAAAACGATGATACTGCATAAACAACTTCAACGGATAAGAGGGGATCAAAGTGCAAACCTACTTGAAGCTTAGTATCCCATGGTGTGAAAAATAAGTAATAACACAACTAAGAACCAATTTGCACATGTTAAGACATGAAATAAGAAGAGAATAACCCAATTAGTTATGGGAATATCCTAAGTAGCCAAGAATCATGCAAACCAGGTATATGTCAAATTTGCATGATAGTATATTGGGAATCGACATTTTAGGAGGATCTATTGAGAGGTACAACATGGTTGTTTGAAATAATGTTTCGTGCAAGAAGTAGATGGTTGAGAATAGAGTCGGTAGGGAAACTATCCCTTTATGCAAACTCAAGGGGCCCATATATGGTTGAGTATACCATGTAAGTGATTTGGATCCTACCATTACACCATTGGCTCTAGTCATCGTAATTTCTTGTTTTAATCTCTTGGAAAATGTTGCATAGAATGTAAACTTTGTTGTTTTATATGACTATTTGGTCTCACAAATGGTTTCGTAAAATACATATATCTATCTATTTATATATTAAATCATGGATAAGAAGATTTCACAAATATTAATAGCCATTGACTGGACTATTAGTTTAGTTTGTGGATCCATGTGGAGCAGAAACTGGTGATTTGTAACCACTTTCCAAAGTGTTGTTTGTTCATTGAATTTGCCTTCACCAATCATTAAGTTATTGTCCTCTCGTTTACAATTATGTCATGTAATTGAAGTGTTTCTTCTATAGATTATTACAATGTTCATGTTTTACATCTTGAATAATATATCTTTGCGTATGGGGATAAATAATTTGGATCATTTTCATATTTCTCATAAAAAAAAATTAACTCATGAAGAATCCCATGGATTGTATTGTCTTTACTTGTTCCCTCCCTAGGCTTTAGTAAACAACATGTTCTTTCAGATTGGGTTCTACATGAAGAATCCCAGAATCCCATGGATTGTATTGTCTTTACTTATTCCCTCCCTAGGCTTTAGTAAACAACATGTTCTTCTAGTTTGGATTCTAAAATCACTTCACATAAAGAAAATGGGATCATTTTTTATAGAAATAATGATCATAATTAACTTATTTAAAGTAGATAAGCTTTGGATAAGTGAGTTGTAAATGATAATTACTAAACTCCAATAGTGACTACAACACTTTTGCCTTTAAGATGAAAATGTTTAGATAATGTTGTTTTGCATTGAATCTTCTCATGTAAATATACTCATTTAGTTGTCATTACATGATATCATCTTTTTTCACATGAAAATGAAGAAGTTCTTCCTAATAAATTCATCAAACTTCACATAAGTTGCCCCTAAAGTTCTTTCCATCTATATTGAACAAAGAATAAGGTTTACTAGCAACTTTATTTAAGTTGTTGCTAAAGTTCCTCCCATCTTAATAGAACAAAGAATAAAGTCCACTAAAATTAATAAACTTATTGTAATCAAATACAAATGTCAAATTCACTAAGATTCATTCTCATTGTGATCAAACATAAAGCATAACCAAATAATACATGAAGGAAACACAAAAGAAATCACTATAATACCTTTTAATAAAGAGTTACTTTAAAAAAAAAAAAAAATAGTATAACATTTCCCCTTTAATTATAAATCAAGGTTATATCTAAGAGTAAGTTGATTTTTTTAGGGACGACGGGAGTAGGTGGGAGTTTTTATGATTTCAATGGGAATGAGATGGATTATTATGCATGGGTCTTGGGCAGGGTTCTAACAATCTAGCAAAAGCCTATTCTTTCTAGTGTGGGCTTTACTTAGCCAAAATGCAATGAATTAAAGCTCTAATGGTATTCAAAGACTTCATGCTCATCATTCAAGCTATAAAATTCAATTCAAAATTAGGGGGCATCAATTACAAAATGTGGTGGCTTGAATCAAACACCTTGCACGTCAATTTGATCTTATCTCTATTTATCATATTCGAAGTATTTTGAATGGGGAAGCTAATGCTTGGGCTAAGCTCACAACAACACTGCACAATGCACAATTGCTGAAAAATGGGGAGTTTCCCACTCTCCCCTTCCCTTAATTATTGAATGGTCGGTCACTTCAACATGGAAAGGTGTGCAACTATTGGACATTTGACATTGCGAAGCATATGAGCATGTATGGCATTAAGAGTGTGGAGGGTCAGCAATCACATGCAAGCTTGTCAGCATTTACTCACAGCCATGGTCCTACATTCTGGGTGAGCGAGTTGGAGAGTGGCATTGCCTCTACAGTCAAGTGGAGGGAGTCTCTTCACGAATTATTTGTGCCCCGATAAGGAATTTCGTGGAGGTTATGGAGTGTTGTAATGGTAGCAGAGGGTTGTGGGTTCTTTGTCTCTGTTTGCATCTTGTTGGGACTCTGTCAGGTGTCGTGAAGGAGTGTGAGTAGTTTGGTGGCTTATGCCTGGCAGGAGTTTGGCTCTGACTTTTGTTTTGGAGGTGAATCCTCTCTTTGCGACTGGGATAGAAGTGGGGAAGAAATGGTGGGTGAAGATACAAGGGATTAAATGTATTATGCAGAGACATCGAGAGATTGGACAAGCGAATAACAATGTTATTCAAGCTCTTATCCTGAAAGTTGTCGAGCTGGAGCGAGTAAACAATTCTCATTTTGGAAATGTATCTAGTCTCCTTCTCAGTTTCAATAACTGTTTGGACTCTAATGAAGCAATATGTAGTAGAATGAGGGTTATGTGGAAAATATGTCGTTGGCTTCAAATAACAATGGTACACAAAGCTCGGTGCAAGGAGGGGAGGTAGAGGCAGAAATTGGACATCAAGTCCCCATGGAAATAGAAGACGGAGTCAACCAGAAAGCTACAAAGGAATCATAAGACTAGAACAATGCCAAAGGTTAATCCTTATGAATGTATTTTCATGTTGTATGCATTTTAGGACAATTTCTTCAACAATATACTTACACAAATAATTGGTATAATAGATCAATAGTCCCTTTTTGTATGTGTTAAGCAATATAAAACTATGTAGTACTGAAAACCTCATAGAAGAATTTTGTAATCATTGTTGTGTTAGCACAACTTGTTTTATATTTTTTAATTTAAATTAAAAATAATAATAATAATAATTTAAAAAAAAATTGTTAAGATTTTTTCATACAATTTATTTAGAATATGCACTTTTAATAATTATGTAAAATTTATTTATTTATATCGATAAAAAATAAAAATATTTATATTAAAAAAAATCAAATTTCAATAACAAAATAACAACATGTCCACTTTATCAACCAACCAAATTGTTAAAAAACTTATTATTAACGTTCACCATTCCTAAATAAAAGTCAAAATCGAAGCCCGCAAATCATGCTTATATCGTGATCACATCTACGAGGTGCGATAAGTGAAGGCTCATAACATTCCCTTAGAAAAATGAGACTTGGTCTATCATGCCAGCCATGTTAGAGAAAGGAAAGAAACATGCTCGAGCATGTTTGAGAAAAAGGACAGAGGACATTAACAACCTTGCTCGTGTGGTTGGTGTCGTCCACTAGTTATGACTTCCATCCCAAGAATCATAATCATGGTTAGTCGTACAGTATACGCTTGATTACACCACGTGGCATAATTACATGACAATTCAACAATCATACACGTTCAATATACTTTGTGATATGCACATGATGAGAAGAATGAATCCAACGAGGGGTTCGATTGCCTTTGAATCATGCCATGGATTACTAAATACTTTCTAGAAGTAAAGTTAGTTTTCTCTTTCTCATAATAAGAGAAATGAAAAAGTCCGTACTAGCTACACACCATTTGTGCTAAAAATAAATAAATAAATAAAGGAAGGAAGGAAGATGTCAAATATGTAAAAAGAGAAAGTATTACGGATGAACTTGAATGGTTATCCTAATTTAAGTCAACCTTACATGTTTTTATTTAACAAAAATTAGCTAAATACTTTACTAAAATGAAGTTTACAAAATTGGGACAATTCTATATTATCATTTTAGTAATTAAAATTTGTAATTTTAACAATTTATCAATTTGTAATTTAGATGACACTCTCAAGTCTATAAAACCAAAAGGTTAAAAATCTATATTTTGGCTTTAGCACACAAATACAATGTATCATGTAATGCTCATAAACTATTATAACCAAACATTTATCTCATAGAAATTCCTCTAGGCCTCACAACAAACTTCAACGAGCCACAACTCTTTTCTCTCAACCAACGCAACACTAGGAAAATAATTGCCCTTCCATGCTACATAGTCCCTTGAGAAAGTATTTCCCTTCAATGTGTCAATGAAGGAAAGGGATACTCTAGTACCAATTGTCTTATGAAATCACTGAAATGATAATCCTTGGTTTGGACATGGCTAACTCCAACACACCTACAAGAATTGTAGGTACTATCTTGTCCAACCTCTTTTATCATTAACAACCATGAAAGTTTTGCAATAGTTTTTTTGGTATTTTTCAAGTAAACACAATCGTGATCTACATGGTTGGTAATATCAAATAGAAAAAAAACTTCAATGAGGAAGATTGTGTATGACATATCCAAGTTTTATGAGACTGCATGTACTACAAATAAGACCACTTATCCCAGGACTTGGGCAACTCGAGGAAAACTTAGCAAGACTCTTTAATTATTATTATCATAGGGGTGACCACTTTAGGGTAGAGACATTTGGGAACTATAAAGTAATGTTATCTCGTCAACTTAAGTCTCTTTTCCCCTCTCATGGGTTCATAGCTCCCTATTGTTGGTTTGCAACATGTTGGTGGTTTTTAGTACTATATTCATGTACATGTTAACAAAAACAAAATACACTAAGATAATGTTTACTACCTGGTGATTAGTTAATTATATCATAACATGTTAAAAGTCAACATAAGCTTAAACATCCAACCATCATCATCATCATCATCATATATGTGTGTGTGTGTGTGTGGATAGTAGTTAATAAATTATATTATGTCATGGGGAAATCCAACATAAACCAAAATATTTAGAAATGACATCATCATCATATATACAAACCAATGAACCTCAACTAGCCACAACTCTTTTCTATCAACCATAGAGTAAAATATTCAATGAGGAAGATTGTATATGTACTCCAAGTTTTATAAGACAATGTGTATTCCAAATAAGACCACTTATCTCATAACTTGGGCAACTCAAGACAAACATGGCACCATAGAGTAAAAAATTCAATGAGGAAGATTGTATATGATGTACTCCAAGTTTTATGAGACCATATGTATTCCAAATAAGACCACTTATCTCATAACTGGGGCAACTCAAGACAAACTTGGCACCATAGAGTAAAAATTTCAATGAGGAAGATTGTATATGATGTACTCCAAGTTTTATGAGACTATGTGTATTTCAAATATGACCACTTATCTTAACAATTGGGCAACTCAAGACAAACTTGGCAAGACTCTTTAATTATTGTTGTCATGGGTGAGCACTTAAGGGAAAGATATTTGGAAACTATAAAATAATGGTATCTCTTCAATTTAACTCTCGTTTCCCTTTTTATGGGTTCATATTCATGTACATGTTAACATAAACAAAACACGTACTCTAAATGTTCGACTTTTGGAGTTTTTGCGAACATATTTTTCGATCAATTTTTAGTGAAATACAACCAAAAATTGTTGGAACTCCATATTTGAGTGAATGAGTTTGTATAATTCAAGTGCCTTGAGGGTTTTTTTAGGGTGTTGAATCCATTTATGCATTCAAAATACAATTTAAACAACAGAAAATAACAATTTCACCAAGATCTATTTCGCTGGGTTCCGGTGAAAAAGTTAAAAAAGTGTAATGTTTAGACAATGCCTAAACAAAATATACTAAGATAATGTTTATCACATGGTGATTAGACAATTATACCATAACATACTAAAAGTCAAAATAAGCCTAAATATTTAGCCATGTCATCGTCATCGTAGTAATAGTCATCATATATATATATATTATATTATAATGAAATTCCACATAAATCAAAATATCTAAAAATAAAAAAAGTCAAATTAGATATTACATTCATTTTCTTTTTAATTTAATCTTATTTTTTAACTATTAAAAAAAAATATTTTTTAAAATAATTTAAAAATATGAAATTAAAATTAACACATATGATGACTTTTGAAATTAATTAAAACGTTCTTAAGTTTTGACCATAAACCTAAATTTATCAAGTCCTTGGTCACCAATTATCACTCCACGCAGAGAAGAATGTTTCACACAAGATAATCATAATGTTAAAAAGGAAAGCCCTCCACATGCTTAAATTATCACTTTGTCTAACTCGACACCGACATTCATCATCCTCTTAAAATCCAACTAAGCCACCCATCCCTCAAGTGTGGATTTCTAACAAAAAGTTGCATCCCCTTTATGTGCGAGTAGAGGATGTCATTTGTTTGACTAATGGGCTTATGGAATCCAACTATAAAGGCAATAGATGCATCTCCCCCATCAGTGGATGTTGTCCTCGAAAAAAAAAAAGTCAGCCTACCACAATAATGAAAATTTGGACCGCTTTATCATTACTGTCATTTTTCAGTAAAGTCGCTCGGCACAAAAGTATTTTTTTTTTTTTCAAATCAATAATAATAATAATGTGAGAGGATAAAAGTTATCTCTGTGAAATTTTTTTTTTTGAAGAAGAAGATAATATACAGCAAATATATGATAATGATATTTGTACTATAATATGGTAATAACTTTCAAAAGTTTTACGAACAAATTTTACTTGCCGTATTAAATGCTATGACATATAACACGGGTAAGATATTAACATTTGTTATTATTGATTATACAGTTAATTATATAAAAGATATATTTAATAATATTTATTTTCTTCAAATACCAAACAACTTAAAAAATTATGCATAAGATAAATAATAAAATATAATTTAACATGTTAATTAAAAACTAAATGATTTGAGAATTAGGATTGATTTATGGTTCAACTTCCCTATAAAATATGGAATTTTATTTTCATTTATTTAATAATAATTAATAATTTTTCCATAATCTTTACTTATTATTATCCAAAATTGTTTTATTTAATAGAATTTTATTATGAAAAATGTTTTATTTAGAAGTTATTTTATTTTACAAAGTTTAATTATAATGACGATGATTAATATCTACTAAGATGGAATTGGTCTATCGGATTTTAAGAGGGTAAGTGATTACATGCGATTCTTAAGAATTTTGTTTATGTATTAGAAAAACATTAAGAGAAGCTTTCCAAGATCACCATATTTTTGTTGAGTTAAGAGGTTAGGAAGGTTGGTAGTGCGACAAATATTTTGAAAATGAGATCTAATATGGGTATAGGCTGGACAATCTAAGAGAAAGTGTTTTTCATCTTCAACCTTGTTAGTGTCACAAAGGTGACACACTCTTTCATCCCATGGC
>JZKD02S1180641.1:29642-55015 GCA_000966675.3 Picea glauca | reverse complement strand
ACCTGAGCTTTTCCCTTTTTTAAAAGAGGGTAGTATTGACTTCATTTTAGAAGTAGTTACTCATGCCTCCAATTCCTTATTTGACTCCTCATTTATAAAAGTTGGGCTTAAAATCAAGATTTTCATAATTTCCCCTATATTAATGGTATTGGGGTCATGAAACAAATATCTAAAATGAAGTCTTCCAACATTTGATATATCTTTGAAAGAACTAACCATATTATCATTTGTATGTCTGATTTCCCAAATAATGTTAATGGGCTTTCTATGATTGGCAAAAATATGAAATTTTTTGATATCATTATCTCCTTCCTCAATCCATAAAGCTCTACTTTTTAGCCTCTGTATGGCTTATTGTTTTTCTAAAAGTTCCTTTTTTCGTCCTTCAAAGTCTCCTAGTGACTAGGTTTCCTCATAAAAGAAGATCCAGACACAGATTCCCTTCATTGAATAAAAGTGGAAGGGAAATTAATTTGTCTACACTTCAAAAGCGAGGAAAATAGACAAGATGTGAAGGAAAGGAGCATAATCAATCACATACCTTATCGTCGTTCATTTTTGTTTCTTTTCATATGATACACAAATCAAACTGAATAAATCACAATGTTCTTAGGAGGCGAAGACTAGAACATGAATACAACTACAATGAAAACCCATCTACACATGTTGAAAATATGGTCTCAATATTGACATCCCATGACATCCCATAAAAGTCTATTTTTCTCACAAATGTGCAAACATTGACATTCCTTAAAAACCTAACTTTCTCACAAATTTCCAAACATCGAAGTTCCTTAAAAACCTAATTTTCTCACAAATTTGCGAGTAGTGTTTCTCTTCCCATACTTCGTATCCATTTACAAATACTCACACACCTACTCTTCCTCTTCTCCTTGGCACTTATTCTTGCCAAACACCTTATCTCATTTCATTACCATCACCTCCTCCTCCTCCACTTACACCCAATAACAATAGCAAAATCAATACCCTACTTCCTTTTGTTAATATACATAATATAAATCATGTCATTAACACTAGCTAAGAAAGCAATGGGGCTTATTGAAATGAAATTAGTCACTATCAATTAACTACTTTGATGTCGAACTTAATGAGACCATGAGCATTGACATAGAGTATGTACTTCTTGAGTGTTGCTTCTTATCCACAATCATTTTAGTTGTTTTGATGGCATTATCATTCTCAACAAGAAATTTGATAGTTGTTGTTTCATGCTTTGTATCATATGATTGTTGTAACGAGTGTACTCTACATGACTAGTTATTACTCACACTATGTAATGTTCCCATTTTTGGATTCCCCTGCTTTACAGTTGGAGACGACCTTATGGGTTTATTTCAACCTAGCTAGAGGGGTAAATGGAGGTTAATAGGGGGCTCGAGCGAATTGGAGGAGTTATATGAGGCCCATCCTAATCCATTCACCTTATTTCATCATCAGGATCACTTCCACACAATTCGTTCTTGGTTCCATGGCATTCTGGTGATTCCCGTAAATCAAGGGTATTATTGAGTATAGATTAATTAAATGCACTAAAGGTGTTATGTGGGTCATACTGTTGGAGGGAACACTTTCGTGTAATAGCTCATTGGAATTGGGACGAAAATATATAAAGGTTGGGATGATGAGAAATGCACTTCCAACGTTCAGGATTGACTTACGAGCCAAGTAATCACTTTCCGACATTAAAAAGGTAAATTATTAATTACTTAAACATTAAAAAGTATTTTTTAATGTTTAAGTGAAAATTAAAGGGGGAATAAGGATTAGGTTTGATTTGGTCAAAAAGGGAAAAGATCTAGAAGACTTGGAAGAAGAATAAAAGGAGGGGCAACGCTCCACCTTGTATTATTATTTGATCTCTTGTTTTGGAGTGCTCTTTGAGCCAAGGTTTTTGTTGGGATTTTGGTAAAACCCTTCCTCTGTTGGTTTGGTTTCAGTGGTGCAACAACCACCCTAGCTAGACAAGAGGGGGATCCATCCGGGATTTCCATTGGAGGTTCAACTTGGGGGTTTGTTTTCAGTTGGAGGTATATCGGCTTGCACATAAGATTTAAATTTTTTTCTAGAGGAGGTCGATCTTAGATTTTGTAGGTAACATGAGGGTTTCAGGGAAGTGTGACAAGAGACATCCTCACTTGTTGAACATGAGGCCCCACTTATCACCCAGCCTCGTCCCGCAAGGACCTATGCAAACTAAAGTTGTTGAGATACTTGGGCATGGGTGGTCAGATCACTATCATCGTTGTTAGAGCAGCTCAACATCGTCTCCAGTAGGGGTTTGAGGCTTGGATAGCCTAGGCAGCAGTTCGACACCATCTTTTGAGGAGACATTGGAATTACACTAGGTTTTATTGAGTTCTATAGTGTTTTTCTAATGTATGGGAGCTGTTGTAGAAACCACTCGATATTTTGTTGTGTTCTAGATTTATCCATAATAAAAATGTCAAGGTTTTCTCTCATATATTACGTGAAATGTGTTTGATCATGATTGGTGTTAATTTGCATACAAATTATTTGTAGAAAGTTGTCATACACTTTACAAGACTATGAATCCATGTGATGCAACTGTTTGATGAAATTACACAATTAAAAACACATCAATTGAACAACCAACATTTAATATCCTAGCAGATCTCTATTGGGGATATTACACACTACCCAATCCTCAATACTCCATTTTGGCATCCACATCACACCTATTATTATTATTTTTTTAACAATGACTAGGAAAATTTATATTATAAAAGGGTTGTAGTCGAGGCCGACAACAAGATTACAAATTTTTTTAGCTAGCTCCTTATTTGTTGAATACAACAAATACTTATGTCCACAAAAACAACTTACCGAAATTTCTTACATGAGTAAATTTTGACGAATTGATTACATAAAAAAAGACAAAAACATAACATGGCTAAAATGGATTAAGTGCCCGACTTCTTGTCACCATTGGTTGTGCTACTAAATGACATTTTTTCATCTTTACTATTGTCATCCAAGCTTCTTTTTCATTTGATGGAGTCCTTTCTTTTCCTTCTAGTCTCAATTTTTCTTGATTGGGAGGTTCTTGTTGTTATAGAGTCTTGTCTTCTTCAACCTGAATTGCCCAATGCACCTTAGTTCGAGGACTAAATGAGGGTTGTGCTTCTTGATTTGAAGTAGGAGGACAAGTAGATTCCTCTTCCACTGTACCCTATAGTGTCGAACCCTGTTGTAATGGAAGGTCTTCTTTTGATGACAAGTCCTTAATTTCCTTTGAGTCCACTTTTTTCTCTTCCATGGGTGGGTCCAAGTTAGGTAGATCTTCCTTGCTAATCAATTGATGTTCTTCCTTAGTTCCAACCCACCAGGTTGATTTACGCTGGTGCTTCCTAATTTGCCTTGGCCCTTTTAGGGAGTGTGCTACTAAATGCCTTGTTTCAAAGCAAGTTCTATAGTGGAAAGATACATGTTCATAGTCCAACTTTTGTGTCCAAGAATAGTTTTCACTAGTCAAATTTATTTATGTCAGAAACGCTTTGTTGAAGTCCATTTCCACACATATATGAGCATATGTTGTGTTGTTGTGATTCTTTGTTTCAATACTTCTATAATAGAATCTTCCAAGGGCTTTGCCAATGGCTTGAAGAGAGGCTAAACCCCAAAAAAGCAAAGGTAGATTTGGAAGTCTAACCCACACAAGAGCTGAGAATAGAGTATTTGCCATTGTATCAAAAGATGGGGTTTCATATATAATCTAGAATTTCTGTAGAACCAGGGGCATGCGTTTAAAATCAAATCTTTTCCTTCTGCAAGATATAACTCAACAATGAAGAACCCTTTTGCATAGGAGTAAATCGAAGCCTCCTACTTTATCTTAGGTTTCTAGGAGTTTGAAATCCATTTGTTTAGATAAACTAGGTGAGGCCAAAGACTATTGAAATGACACACAATACCATTGGTTCTATAACTAGTTGCATGTTCTACAACATCTTTCACTATGGGAATAGTTAAGGCCGGAGCCTCATGAATCAAAAATTGATTTAAAGGAGGAGAACACGAGATATTCTTCACAATATCATTGAATGAAGCCTTACCTGGATTACCATTAAAGAGGAGAGGGTTAGATCTCCACTCAAAATCCATGTTGGCTCCTGCAGACTGCCCAAACTTAGCTTCCACGTGAGTACCAAATGCGATAGAGGAGGAAAAACGACATGAGTTGAAGGGACCACCACCATATGGATGACATAAGTGCCAAGGGAGGAATATCCAACCAGGGATGAGGAGGCCGTCACCGCCATCATAGATGGAATCTTGGAGAATGCACTTGGGGAGAGAGGGTTGACCATGCAAGGATGGGCTGCCAAGAAGAGTTAGAGTTCAACCTGCGTGAGTGGCTAAGGAAGAACCCTAGCCATCACTATCTCACGTGCTCCATTCCAACACCACACCACACCTATTATTAAGTTAAACTAGGTTATACATTCCAAAAAAAATTATCCCACCTTCCATCTAGTTGCCATTTTATATGAACCACAACTAATCAAATTGGCATGCAAAAGCTTAAACTTTAGAAGCAAGACTACAAGCCAATGTAGTCTAGCTTTACCACTACCCTTAATCATAATAAGTGACTCAATAACCAATCCAAGTATTTAAATGTAAATTGCCCCATATTACTATATATTGATAAAGGTGTATATATAGATAAGGGGTACAAAATTTGTGGAGATCATACATTTGCACCGAGAGTAGCAAGGTGCTCTACGACCTAGTATGGGGGAGATGTTGTCACATAGCGTAACTTTATGTGACAACAAACATAAATAAAAAAATAATAAATAACTACATACTGTATGTAACAACATCTAAAATATTCAACGGAGAAACAGAGCTATCAAGCACGAAGAGAGATCAAATTGATTAAGGTGTGATTTTTTTTATCATTTAATAAGAAATAATTAATACATCATATGGAATTAAATGATAAAAAAATGTACACCTTAAGAAATTTGATCCATCTCGGTGCTTGATAGATCCGGGTTTGACATGGATCTACGTTATGTATGAGCAGGGATACAAAATTTGCAAAGAGTAACCATTTTAGAATAAATCTATATAAATTATATAAATATAAAATTAAAAATAAGTTTATGTATAAATATGGAGTTAGTTAAAAAATGAACAAATTTAATTTTTGTGAAGATTTTTTTTTTCAAAGTAAGGCAAAATTCCTTTCTAATCTATTCATTTTTTAAAATTCCAATGATCTCAACTTTTTTTATAATGAGTTAAAATTCTAGGTGGAACTATAACTTATGGAAGAATTCCTATTGGATTTGGATTTTTTTTTTGAAAAATATTAATTGAGTTTGTCCACTTTTTAACTTGATGATTAATGTCCAATGAGATCGAATTTGGTCTATCGAACCTTAAGAAGGTAAGGGATTACTTAAATTTCTTTCGAATTTTATTTTTGTGCTCGAAAAACATTAAGAGAAGCGTTCCAAGATCACCATGGGTTAGAAGGCTAGGAAGGTTGGTAGTGTGACAAATATTTTGAAATTAAGATCTAATCTTGTATATGATGGACATTCTTAGAGAAAGTGCTTTTCATCTTCAACCCTCTTAGTGTCACAAACATGACATATTATTTCATCCCATGGCATTTTAGGAATTATCCAACACCCAATTTCACTATGGAGCTTGTGAGAATTTGTTCTTATTTTAGCAATGTTGATTTTTTTCTTTACATTAGTCGAAACAGATATATACTTTTGATCTTTTAGACTAAGGTTGATCACCTCCTTATAGTATCTTAATTTTCTTTTACCCTCTAATTCTTTGTTGCACCACAATTTCTCCTTAAATTTAGATGTAATAATATTTTTAATATTAACCCTATTCTGTAGTATGATCTCTTCCTTTATTCCCCAATGATTTAGCCAAGACTCAACATCTTTATGCCATCCCCGCTTGAGCTGAAGGTGGTTTTGGCTGGAGTTTGAAACAATTTTGGGAAGTCTCTTATCTTCCATGTTGTTTAACTTGTTCTTATACATTATGTACCTGGTCATAGCCATGATCTCAATGGGAGAAATGCTCGTTTTTGTGAGGAGGATAGGATAGGGTGTATTGCCTTTGATTTAAAGATTATAAGTTATACAATTATTTTGGATCTAGTCTATCTTTCTCCACAATTCTCTAGAGATACTGCATTTCCAAACTTCACATCCATATAAAATAATTGGAGTGATAAGAGTCTCAAAGAGGAGTTTTTTGTTATCCCATATCCAAAGGTCCGTTGATTTACAATTGTTTTCAAGTCCATTATAAGCTTTGCACCATCAATTTATCCTTTTCTCAATGCTATATTTCCAATTGAGCTTATGATGAATATCGATTCCGAGATATTTGTATGAAAGCACTTCCTCCAAGTTGTTGTTTTCATATACAAAAGTATTATAAGTGATCTTTTTGGATTTAATAATCATAACTTTTGTTTTGTCAGTATTAATATTCATACCTATACTGGAACATAAATCCTTGAGAATTCTTAGTTGCTTGTTGAGATCATAAGGACTCCTCACCATAAGAACAATATCATCGGTGTATAGATGGAGAATGATTACTATACCAATGAGAATTGGGCCAACATAACCTGCTTCTTCCAAATAATCTTCTAACTTGTTAATGTATATGCCAAAAAGGCTGGGGGATAGGACATACCTTGCTTGACTCCTATATTACAATTAATTTCTTCTAACCAGTGCTTGACAATAATGTTCTCATATAGCCTTGCCGTAACAACCCTTAGCTCTTCCAACCTATTCTAAAGTTTCATCATGAGCACTGTGTCAAAAGCTTCTCTAAAATCAATGAAATAACAAAGGAGATTGGTTTTATTATTTCCACACTCCAGAATGATCCTAAGTGTAACAAGGTGGTACATAATTAAATGATAGCTCCTAAATCTAACTTGACATTTAGTTGTTTTTTTTTTAACTTTCTAACCATATATTAATCTTCTTTTCCAAAATAATTCCACACTTTGACTAAAATTCAGCTAATCATACTTGAAATTCATATAATACTATTTTTAGTAATTTGTTACAAAGTTAAATTTAAAAACTTAAAAAAAAAAAAATTAAAATTTTTAACATGGTTTACAATTAAAAATTATAATATTATAATTTAACATTGAAAATATAATTTCAGATTTCGACAATTGACAACTGTAAGAGATGATTTATAAATTATTATATTTATCAAAGCTTTACCCCAAAAAAACGTTGACTTTAAACTATAAATTTAAGAATTAATATAATATACAATGTATTTTGCCTCTTTCAATAGTTTATAATCTTTTATAATTTCCTATCTCTTTATTTTGATATTAACATTTCCAAGATTTTTAATATCATACCTTACAAATTATCTTTGATTTATAGTTATTATTTTAATATCCTTTTGAACTCATTTATCTTTGATTTATAGTTATTATCTATCTTATATGTTATCTTATTAAGTATATCCTTATTAAAATTTATTTCTACGTTTTTCTGTTCCTGACCAAACTCAATATTATTAGTAATTATTTGATTTTTATAATCTTACTAAACAAATGTTCTTGACCAAACTCAATATTATTAAAATTTATTTGAATTTTATAATCTTACTAAATAAAAATAAGCAGGTATCAGTTTCACGTCATGTTCTGACATTCATAAATGTTCGAATCTCAACTTAGAATGAAAAATAATTACATTTACCCTTCAAATCTTTTGATTTAAAATGATAATAGTAAATCCTATTTAAAAATAAATTAATTTAAAAAGATTGCCTTGAAAAAATTTCAGTACCCAACTATAAAACAAATTAATAAATATATCTGGTTGGCATCGTACTTTACTTTTCCAATTTTATACTTAGCAAACCCTTGAATTCGTGAAGGTTTTGTAGTTGACATTTTATACTTAGCAAACCCCTTTATTTCTGAGCTCTAACTGGAGATATTTTTGAACCCTAGTTTTCTCACTGCTTTGACTTTGGACAAGATTAAAACCTCTAGTTTTTTAAAACCACTCATCGCCTCACTCTTTTGACCTATACAAAACCACCTCGATTTGCCCTCGTTTTTCAATGTGGGCATCCGTAAGAAGAGGTCAATGGCCGACAGGCAATCAGAACACAACTACCCACTTGGGAATTTTCAGTGGGAAGGAAACCCCAGATGGCCTCAGCCTCATCTGCTCACATCACACACGCAAGATATCTCATTGACTGGGCAACCAAAATACAAGAGAGTTAATAACGCCGGCCCTATGACAGCATGAATGGGGTCATTGCAATGCATGGGCTCTTTGATGGCCTATAACTAAAGAAGAAGACCCACTTCACTTCATTATTGTCTGCAACATCATTAGGGTTTTTCTGAGGATATATACAAGAAAACCCATTCGGTATATCTGATATCTATGCAGTGAAGATAAATCATTGAATTGTGCAGTTTGTGTTTCTGCCAATATCCATTTGGCTTCTATATTGTTGAAAAAAATATTGGGTATACACGGTTTTTTCTGTGAAAATTCATTGACGGTTTATTTCTGTGAAAATTCATTGGATACACAGTCTTTTTTCTGAGTATCATTTGGGTTTACAGTGATGAGCAGTAAGTGGAGAAAGGCAAAGAATGCCCTGACATTGCATCTGTGTACATCAGAGCCTCCAACAGATGATGACAAGGGTGATGCTGTCATGCCTCGTGAGAGCAATAGTTCTGTGAGTTCAATGGCTTCAGCAGACGTAGGTGCAATCAGGTTCTCTCATTCTGCGCCTCTGACTCCTTCAAGGTCTCATTCGCCTCTGGGCTTTATAAGAACAGGCAGCAGGACCTCCAGGGTAGGTTTATTGTTTTGATATTCTCCTGCTTTAATTCTCTCTCTCTTCCACATATGCAGATCTGGCTGCCTCAGATTTTTATTTGTGTTATTTTGGTCTTCTGGTGTGGACTTGCCTTTACAAGCACAAAGGTAAAGGTTCTAAAGTTTGTTTTGATATTTGTGAAAATCTAGCTTTTTGTCGTCGGGCCCTCGAGCAATCTTGTTTTCTTAAGTTGTTTCATGGAGAAGCTTTGTGTTTCTCGTTTGGGTAGCTGATATATTTTGTTCCTCTGGACTGGGTAGCTTGTGTAGTGCGTTTTCTGCATTCTGTAAGGGAGAAACCTTGATTTGCTTTGTTTGTGTGGCCGAGATCATAATCTTTCCGATTTGGTCATTGCAAAATCCCGTGTCTGGGCGCCTTGTGGTTACTGTTGTAACGACATCTTGTGATGCTAAGTTATCAATACTCTTGCAATTGCACCTAGTGGTGCCATGCAATAAATAAATATTAACTTTGAAAGGGTCATTGAAGAATCTTGTTTTCTGGATTGGGTTATTGAGAATCTTGATTTCCCTTCTCGTTGTTTAGATATCTGGATAATCTTATTTTCTGAATTGGGCAGCTAGGAAATTTTATTTTCCTTTTTCTGTGGCTGGGTATCTGGATAATCTTATTTTCTGAGTTGAGCGACCGAGAAACTTTATTTTTTACATTTGAGTACGGAGATGCGTACCTCTATTGATTCGGGCCTCTGAAAAATTTAGTATCCTCAACGTTCTTTTCCCATTTTTTGTTGGGAAAATGTCCTTATAGCCCCAAATTGTTTACTGAGGACTGTTATTTCTCAATTGGATCGTTGAGTATAAGAATGCTCTTTTAAGAAATTGCTTTGCCTCCGAGTTTCGTTTTCTTTTTTCTTTTCTGGTTTATAGTTAAATTTCTGCTCTTACTTCATTAGCTTCTTGAAAGATCTCACTTGCCTTGGATTGGTCTGTGGAAAACCCTTGTTCCTTGGACTAGGCCATTGTGCAATTCCTTTGTTTTAGATGTTTTGCTTCCTTTTAGGATTAGATCTGGTCCTGTTGTTTGTTCATTTATATTTATTTCTTTTTTGGCTTGAAAAACATACAATGTATAATATCACTTTTTGGCAAATCAACTTTGCAGCATATTTGCGTGTTTCCCTCTTTATCTGCAATATATTGCGTGTTTCCCTCTTTATCTGCAGCATATTGCGTGTTTCCCTCTTTATCTGCTACCTTTAGGCTTTAACCACCTGCACCTCTATCAGTTTAATTGCATTGACGAGTAATTGCTTTGTTTAAGATCTCATTTAGTCAATCCACTTAATTTGATCTGATCATTGAGAAATTATTTTGATTTTGATCTTCTTTGTTTTATTATGGACCTTTTATGCCACTGGGTTATTCAGAAATTCCTTTTCTTTCCTCTGATTTTCCTCATTTTGGTTGGGTTTTGGAAAACTGTGATTGGAAATGAAAACTTCTAACAGGTGCTGCTCGTAGGTCTATGATTCAAAAAATATATGCTACTCCTCTTATCTGAAGGAGCAGCCTTCGTATATCAAAATTCTTTATTTTATTTGCTTTATGGAAATGTTTCCACGTAATAACAAGGGAACAATCTATGTATGCTGAAGAGGTAGACTTGAATATGTTTAGAATGTGTGGAAAGCCTAATTGTTTGGCAGCCTTTTCGATTCCGTTTTTAGTATTGTACGCTAGTCCTTTTTCCCACAAATTAGAATTGCTAACGTCTTATCTGCATGACATCTTAGCCCCCCTGCCCCCGTCAACAAAATACAGAGTAATATTATCCGATATTTGAAAATTAAAAATTCACCTGGACAACAAAGAATTAAAATTCATTGTTTTTACAATTTCCGGAAAAAACATGGAGAAAAGGTTAGATTCTGAACATATAGATCTTCATAAGTGCTCACATCCGACTATACCAAGCCTTTTCATTTGTTGCTGTTGTTTTCTTCTCTTCTGTCAGTTTTAATGGATGGTCAAGACTGCTTTGAAACTGGAAGAAAAGAAAAGGAAACAGATATTGAAATTTGGCATATTGCTGTTTAGGAAACCCATTCTATTTGAACGAAATCTCCTTTGACAAAATGGCAGTCATATTTATCTTATAGGCAATTCCTTTTGGTGGCCACACCTTATCAGTTGTTCTCTCCAAAAATTTGGAGTGGTTAATTTTCTCGGCAAAAACAAACATGAAATTCTGAATTTTTATCTTTTTGGATGAACTTTCCTACTGTCGTTATGGGGTGTTTCGAATAAATCTTTAACCTATGGTTCTGTGTATATAGATCAGGCTCTCTAATGCACACATTTTATGATGCAGAGAACATGTGCAATATGTCTTGATGCAATGAAACCAGGCCATGGTCATGCCTTATTTACTGCAGAGTGTTCCCACACTTTCCACTTTGCTTGCATTGCTTCCAATGTGAAGCATGGAAATAGGGTATGTCCAGTTTGTCGAGCCAAGTGGAAAGAAGTTCCCTTACAAGGGCCTCTTTCAGAACCACTGCGTTGCAGAGCACGAATAAGTCCCTTGGATTGGCCACAACAGCAAGATGGCTGGACAACGATTTTACCCCGTTTGCCACCTTCTCGTCCCCCACATCCTGAAGCTGCAAGACGTGTTACAGAGCCTTCTGTTTTTGCTGATGATGAGCCATTGGAGCATCGGTCAAGTGGAGAAAACAGGTCAGGGGAAGAAAATGGAAATGAACCTACTTTGGTTGAAGTTGAGATAGCAGCAGGAAATTCACAGGCTACAGTTTCGAGAGGAGAATTGGCACAAGGAAGTGGAGGGCATCAAGGCAGGGAAGTTGATAGTACATCTGTGCAGTTAAAAATGTTTCCTGAGTTTTCTGCAATTCCATGCTTGGAGTTTCGTGAGAAGTTCACTGCCTTGGTCAATCTGAAAGCTCCATGTTCTAGCACAAAACATCAGCAAAGCCAAAGAACTTGGAATACTGGAAATCCATCCCAAACCCCTGATATGCCCAGAGAGCGAGCCCCCATTGATCTTGTAACTGTTCTTGATGTTAGTGGGAGCATGGCAGGCACAAAACTGGCACTATTGAAGCGTGCCATGGGCTTTGTGATTCATAATCTTGGCCCCATGGACCGCCTTTCAGTCATTGCCTTCTCATCAACTGCTAGACGTTTGTTTCCTCTACGACGTATGTCTGAGGGGGGTCGGCAGTTTGCTTTGCAAGCAGTGAATGGCTTAGTGTCTACTGGTGGAACCAACATTGCTGAAGGATTGAAAAAAGGTGCCAAAGTGCTGGAAGACCGGCGTGAGCAGAACCCTGTCTGTAGTATCATTTTACTCTCGGATGGGCAGGACACATACAATGTGGGAAACCGCAGGCAGGTCCCCATTGTATCAAATTCTAGGAGGGTTTTGGATTATCAGTGCTTGTTGCCAGGATCAATAAGGCAACCTGCGGAGCAGGGTAACATGCAGATCCCTGTGCACACTTTTGGATTTGGGACTGATCATGATTCAGCATCCATGCACTCCATATCAGAGACTTCTGGTGGCACCTTTTCCTTCATTGAGACAGAAAGTATCATTCAAGATGCTTTTGCACAGTGCATTGGTGGTTTGCTCAGTGTGGTGATTCAGGATATGCAGGTTATTGTCACATGTGCAAGTTCAGGAGTGCAATTGAGTGCCATACAAGCAGGCAGTTATGTAGGCAATATTCTAGACGATGGGCAGAAGGGATTGGTAAAGATTGGAGACTTGTATGCAGAGGAGGAGAGGGACTTCTTGGTTCATGTTAAGCTTCCTGCATTTAAAAAACCTGCAGATAGCACCAGTGTTAATGAAATGAAAATGTTAAATGTTATTTGTTCTTACAGGGATCCTGTTTCGCAAGAAACTATTCAGACACCAGTGATGGAACTCTCACTTCAACGTCCTGAGTATGTTAGCAGCAATGAACAGGTTATCTGTCTTGAGGTTGACAGGCAAAGAAACAGATTATGCACTGCAGAAACCATAGCAGAGGCTAGAGCACTGGCAGACAGGGGTGATTTGACAGGTGCCCAGCTTGTATTGGGGATTAGGAGAAGGGCTTTGCAGGCATCCCCAGCTGCTCAGGCTGGGGACCAGCTCTGCAGTTCCCTCGAGGCCGAGTTGAAACAGATCCAAGATAGAATGGCAAGCAGGCAGTTGTATGAGACCTCAGGCCGTGCATATGCTCTTTCTGGGTTAAGCTCTCATTCTTGGCAGAGGGCTACAACACGGGGAGATTCTAGTGACAGTGTAAGTTTGGTCTATGGCAGTTACCAAACACCCACAATGGTAGACATGCTGATGCGTTCGCAGTCAATCTGTCCTGTACCTCAAGATGTTATTTCACGGTCCCTTTTGCCTTCAAGATCTTTCCCAGTGCCTGAAGCAAGGCCATCTCATCAGGTCAGCGATCCAGCCATGCCTCTACCTCCCCCAGCATGGAGGGAACCATCTCAAAGAACTTCAGAACTTCATGCGAATACAAGATAAAGAGAATGCCTTCTTTCTCTTGAAACAGTTTAGTTCCAACTTCCAAAGCATGCCCTTAGGAAAGCTGTGCTTAAGCATCTATTCTGGAAATGCTATTAAATGTTAGATTCTCTGTTATTGAATTCTACATTCTTTTATTGTACATAAGCAAATCCCAATCTGTAGAAAGCAGATATATGAAAGTTTGAGATGCCGTTCCCCATTCACGAGTCACATTCATTCTTTTATCCTCTGACTAAATAAGGCCCATCTGAGGCCACAGTTGCTGCAGTTGGATATTGTTTATTTCTTTGTACAAGGTGTTGAAAAGCGTGAGTCACATCCATTATTTATTGGAAGTGTTTTAGAATATCGAATTTATTCCTGGCATCTATAAAATAAACTTTTGGTATGAAGCACTGCCACTATGGCACAACCTAGAGACAAAGCGAGCCAGTAAGACAGGTCTTCCCTTAGCTGGGGGAAGAAATGTTTGACAAAGCCAAGGTTAAATAAGTTGAATATTATGCAAAGTAGCTTATATTGTTTTTATTTTAGTTATAGCTGCAACTAGACAATGAACTTACTAGGTCTGTCGAAGGTTAGTGTTGCATTTAAAAAAATACTGTAAGGTATTTTTTTCATCTACATTTTGTTACTCACATTTTTCCTTGAAACCTCGAAGCACTAAAATTTTGATCTCTATGTATTAGTTTTTTGGAGTCCTGAACAAGAATTCACATTCCTTTTTACTAGTATGTAGCAGCAGTCTCGTTTGCATCTCAGTTAGAAAATTCATGGGAATTGAATAATTTTTAAATTATTTGGTTTTTGAGTATTTACTTGATGTGCTCATTATCGGCTAGTGATTAGGACACAGGAAAATTCCAACCTCTCTATTAAAGAGCATTATTGGTGGAAATGTTGAATTTTCATTCTTAGGAACGTATCTAAACCTGTGAAATGGAACTTTAATTTCAGTCTTCAGAATGTTTGTTCAAGAAAATGTTTAGCAGTAGCTTATTAGAAACAAAAGGCGCCGTTTCTGAAATAACTGCCTCAAATTTCAAATGGTCACGTAATTCATCCAGGGTACGAAGGACCTGCTTTTACACATCATGCATTTTGAGACGTGAAATGTATTGATAGTTTAGTAGTTTGTGTAGAGACTCGATTCAAGGTCATGAGAAAATACCCTGGTGGCAGAAATATGAAATTGAAGAAATAAACTGTTAAAAGGGAGGGTTATGGACTGAGGGTGAAGGTTAGGAGGAATCCAGAAAAATGGGGCATGCATGGCAGAGGTCGAGCATAATTTTCAAATGAGGAATTTGCAAGACTTGGTGATTTCATACACACATAATTGCCAGTCTTGAACCAGATAAGCACAGCCTTTTCTTTTCTGTTGCATGTAAATTCATGATTACTTCAGAAAGTATTGTAAGAGTGCGTGTTTAACAAACAAGGATTAGCTTGATATCAGTGGATTTAAATGCACCAGGATCCTAAATTGTGTTTCACATAATGTTTTTGGTCTAAGTTTACAATTCGGATGATCTTCTCTTCACGTGGTTAGGAAATTGAGCACAAATTGCTCAAAATATGCATGTAAAAACATTGATTCCAGTGGCCAAAAGAATTTGATTGTACTGATCTGTACATTTATGGTAACTCAATTGTAACTGACCTTTGGAATATATACTAGAACGAACAGTTTTTGATCTGTACAAGATTATAGAACATGAATCCAAATCTTCTGAAACTTGAGAATGAAGCTCAATTTGTCCATCTTTGCCACTGTTTGGACATAAAACATTACCGAAAAGTTCCTAATTCCAAAGCCCATCCTGCAACTTAAGTACATATTCTATGGCAAAAAGAATGGTAAGTGCCACTAAAAATGCATCGATGAATATTAATTTATAACAATGAATCAAGAGATCAGTAGAACTCATGCAAGTGTCACCATGGCAAATTTTTTGATGAATGCCTCTTAAAATGCACTGATGAAAAATAGTTTAGAGCAATAGATCAGGGGAAACATAAAACTTTATGGTAACTGTTTATTGTATAGCTACTATCTCCTTATCCACTAATGAAACCGGGGACCACTAAGAACGCATACATTAGACAGTAACAATCAAATATTCGTAAGTGGCCAGTGTAGATCTCCCATGAGAACAGGGATGCTTAGTAATCGTGGAAATCAAATATTTGTAAGTGGCTAGTTCAGATCTCCCAAGTCGTGGAGAACATGTGTTCCTAACAATCATGGAGTTACATCTAAACCCTCAGTTTTGTTACCTCGAAATCAAGTGTGAAAGGTTCTCTTTACACACAAGAAGCAGGCTTGTCAGGGCAGGGTGTATGGAAAAATCTATGCCTTGCAACAGTTCACACACATGAAACAACGAGTGTCTACTATATGAAACAAGTAACAGTAGGGTGATGAAGCACAATCACATGGCATATGTCATTTGTTTTTTGTTTCACTAGTTGGATGCTTGTCTCTTTGATTTGACATTACGATGACAGCAGAGTGAAAAAGCACAATCACATGGAATATATCATCTATTTTTTGTTTCACTAATTGGATGCTACTTGTCTTCGATTTGACATTACTTGGATGCCTACTTAACACATGGCATATATCATCTATTTTTCGCTTCACTAGTTGGATGCATGCTTGTCTTTTTGATTGGACATTACTTCATATCTTTTTACTTTACTACTTAGATGCTTGCTTGTCATTTTGATTGGACATTACTTGGATGCTTGCTTGCTTATTATATTATATGATGTCTGTGTCCTTATTTTAAAGTTTCTTCCATTTATGTGCTATACTCTATATATGTCTATTTTTTCTTTATTAAATCATATATATATATATATATATATATTGTTTTAATATGATATTATTTATCAATAACAATAACTTGGAATCAATCATTTTCACAATTTTGAATTGGTAACTTTCATATTTGTTAGGCACCCTTATATTTACAATGGTAATAAAATTACTTATGAGAAATGTGCATAAATCACCCAATATTTAAATTGAAAAATGTTAATCTTTCAAATCAACTTATTCATATAAGTCCAGAATAATTCCGTTTCCTTTTCATTTTAAATAGGGTCAAAACCTAGCACCTTGGGTTACAGTAATGGGTATTTCCTTTTCATTCTAAATAAGGTAAAAACCTAGCACCTTGGGTTACTCTAATGGGTGTTGTCTTGCTGGAGGGGAAGGAGACAACAGCATCCCATTATTCAATGAGCACAGGGTGCCATTTGGTATTTGTCGTTTCATGAACATTATTAGAGGCAGTTTCAGACCTGCACAAGTTCAAAGGCATCTCATGTCAATGTCACTAGTGGATTAGTTGGCCAATGATGGACCTACATACTACATTCCAAATTAATCAACAACAGCGCACATTCATATTCTCTGTCCTAAGGTCAATGCCTTTATCAGTATGTTATTTCATTCATTTTTATAGAGTTGGTTCACATACACTTTTCATGCATTTTTTAAAGGGTTATTTTGCAAAGGGATGATTTTAAATCATGATCTTGGCATATAGTTGGGTTCTTATTTGCTTTTTTTCAAGTGATACAGCTTGTATATTCTGTGGAGATTTATATGGATTCGTTGCACATAAAGAACCTTTTGTAAAAGATAATGGAGTGCGAAAGTCTTTGGAAAGTTGTGTAGGTAATGATAGGACATAAATGAAAGAAAGCAAGTGAATAGAAAGTAGGAAAAATAAATATAGAGGGTTTTATTAAATTTTAATATTTTTATTATAAAAAAGTATKGTTAATTGAATAGAAAACATAAATAGTTTTAAAAATTGGTTTGAAAATTGGTTTGAGTGGTTATATATATAAAATTTGGAAGATTATGGGTKTAATGTTTTTATTTTTTTAAAATTAAATATTTAGAATTTAAATATTAATAAATTATTTTAGTTATCATATAATAGAATTTTTGAAACTTTTGAAAAAAATAAAATTATTTAATTTTTATGTTTTGTGAAAAAATACAAACAATAATATAAAACTGATATTCTTTATCATAACAAATTATTGAATATATAAAAGATTGATTTGATTTTAACTTTTTTATAAAAATAACAACAAAACAAAGAATACAAATTATTGAATATATAAAAGATTGATTTGATTTTAACTTTTTTATAAAAATAACAACAACAAAACAAAGAATACTGTCTTTATTTCTATATGCTTATAACATACTAAAATACATTTTTTTAAATATCATGTATTAAATATTATTTCATGGTTTTACAAGAATATTGTGTTTATTTTTATATGCTTATAAGATACTAAAAAATATTTTTTTAATATCATGTATTAAATATTATTTCCTAGTTTTATGGGATATTAGGAAAGGGGTATATTATGTTTTTGTTTTTTGAGTTGGATTGTTATTTTTAGAGATTTGATTTATAATTAATTAAAACAATATTGAAGAGTATTTTTGAAATTTTTGTTATTGGCATAATCTAAATTAATGGAGAATATTAAGAGTATGTGGGTTACTATTATGTATACATGTTTTATTTTTAAACAAAATGGTTGATTTTATATTAGAAAGTTGTTGCAGTCTTACTAGATAGTCCACAATTTATAATCCAGGAAATGTCCAAAAAATTGCAAATTTACTATAAAGAAGACAATACTTTCCTTCGTAGAGGATATCCAAAATATTATGCTTGTATAAAGTCTGAAAAATACACCTAAAAAAAAGACCAACTTTATAAAACATGCGAAAATTTGAAATTATTTAAAGATATTCTTGCTATAAGCTTCCTCTTGTTCTGAGATGAGTTTTGAACATAGAGTCTCATAGTTCAAGAGGCAGTGGTAGATACTTAGGAAAACCTCCTCGAAGCTTTGAACATAAGTAATAAAGGTGAAGGAGGTGAGGGCTTGAAAGGATAAAGAGCCGATATTGATCTTGATTGAGGTGCAACAAATCAAAGAAAATAGATTAGACATGACATGATTTCGAGCGCGGAGGTTAGGGTTTTACGAAAATAGGGTTTCTCAACACATCGTCATTGAGGATTCCTCCTATCTCCACTATGTTACCCCTCATTTCTATGGTTAACTAAAAAGATGATGTCTCGAGGCCCACAGGTTGAAGACATGGATTGCCAAGAGTCAGATGAGTAGACAGAGCCCCTCTTCTTACCACACATCATCATTTATTGGCAGCAACAATGTCCACCACACCTGCTTGGCCCATAGAAGACATCAGGTCTTGCTCCATGAGGTAACAAGTCCGGTTTTGTGGTAAGTGTCATTTTAGTAATTGAAGCATTTGGACATGTTGCAAAGGGTCCTTTCTTGATTTTGAAAACGTTTGCTTGGAAAGTATGCCTTTTGCCTCATTTCACCTTGGTGGTTGACATGTTTTTCTAGTAAGTGGGTCACCCTTAGGAAAATGGTTGCTACTAGGAGATCTCCTTGAAGGGTCATCGTACCACTCCCCCACATACTTATCATTTTCCACATTTCTTCCCTTTCGTTTTGTCACCTTTTGGGTTTTTAGGCATATTGACCCAAGAAGGGATTGTACCTCATTTCATGGGAAGAAGAGGCTAAAGGCCCAGAGGCTTGTAGATGGAAAAAGATAAAAGCCAATAAATTATCCTCTAGATGCTCACCCTAGGGTCTTGAGAACAATGAAATGCTTCTCCAAAAAATTCAAGGACTAGTAAAATAAAACACATAACTAATAAATGTCCCACTTGTTGAGGGAATGCATTTGTGGTGTCCTTTACTTTCCTCGCACATGACACTCAATGTGTTCCTAGCTTCAAGTGGCATTGCACTACTCTTTACTTTCCCTTTCATATAGTACTCAATGTTCGGACCTTAATCAATTAACGACATATACACGACTTGGAAAAAGGTTGCATTGAAAACGATGATGCAAGGCACCCTCTACATAGGTACCCATAAATGAGACAATATGAGTCCTTGTATGTCAAGAAATCCCATGCCCAAAAGTCATACCCCCATCCACCTCATACTCTTTACATGAATTAGAGAGGGTGTTCTTGGGGAACACTCCTTCACTTGGGGATTTATCTACCCAATAGGATACCATAACAACCCTATGTTGAGTCGTTGATTTGTCATTATTTTGTCACCATTTTCATCATCTACAATTATCCTTTAATCCATTTATCTCTTACTTTCGCTCATTAATCATTCAAATTATCACATATTCTCGTAAAATATCATTATACATCTCCTTGTACTTTAGTGGTTGATTAATGTTAATTTTCCTTCATTTTTAATAAATTAAAGAATATCATGCTTGACTTTTACTAATGACAGTTACACACAAAATTTCCTGTAATAAAAGGAAAAATGACCTCCATGGTTGGCATATGTGCGCACCTCCGGGGGAAAATTGGAAACATGGGATTTCTTTCTAGAATCCCCAATATGGATCTTTGCTATTTAGTTCGTACCCAGGTCCAACATGGCAACTTCCATCTCGTGGTCAAAGTTTTGGTCAACATGACAACAGTTTCTAGGTAGCAAACTTTCGATGCAATTTATGAGGTGATGAAGATGAATCTCAAAATTCCGCGATAGGGGTTTTGTGCATAATGAGCCAAATCTAGCAATAAGTGAGAAAAATTCTCCAAAAAGGATATGATTTGGGAGATATAATTGTTTTTCTAAAAATGTAAAACCCAGATTTCTTGTAGTGACTTGTTATCAAATCCGAATTTGATTAAATTTGTTAAATTTGGATTGGGGGATCTGTTGTAATATGTCCCAATCATCTTTTTGTATAAACATAAGGCACAAGTCATGGTATGGGGATTATCTAGCATAATTAAGTGTTATGATAATTTAGAGAACTTTGTAATCTGTACTTTTGATCATTGTTAATATATGAAGGCATTTTCTCATTCATGGTGTTAAAGGCGTTTTAGATCTTCTGAGATTTTCTAAACAACACATCCCAGGAGGCCCCCCTGGTATGTGTTGTCTTTGTATTTGATTAGGTTTTCATTACATTCATTGTTCTTTGTTATCTCTGTTCTTTTCTGTAAATTCCCACAATAGAATCAATACTCTGTAATTTCCTGTAAGAATGCTTGTAATTGTTGACACCTACATGAAACTTGCAACACACAAAAATTCTTGTAGATGGGTGTTATTGCAGGAAATATGTAAATATGAGATTTCTGAGTGTTAGTCATTAGAATTAAAACATATCTCTTTAGTGATTAATTTCTGAAGTGTTGGCCATTAAGAAGTAAAGTAGATTAGTTAAGGAGTGTGATAGTTTAGTTTACTTTCTTTTGAACAAGCATTTATTTCCAACATTCTTTTCCTTAAGTTTGAAATTAGAGAATAACTCATAACTTGAAAGTGACTCATTTTGACTCTACACTATTTAATTGAGACAAAGTACAAGTATAGGTCTACATCGAGTGTTTGAACCAATACTGGAGGCACTACCATCAAAGGTTAAAATTAGTCCCTTTAGTCGTGAGAACAACTTCTGTTCCCTGAGTGAAATCTGAAATACTCTGTATAGATTACTTTGCACAAGAATCTTGTGATCCCAGAGCTAATTTTGCACACATAATGCAGACAACTCATAATTTTACTTACCTCTAATTGTAGAAAATATTTCAGAATTTAGGACACCACTAAAATACCTAACATTTTGGCACCGTTGCTAGGGACGTGTCAAGGAATTGGTTTTTGAAATCATAAGTTTAGTTTATCTTTCTTTCTTTGGTTTGCAATTAGATAAGACTAGTTAAGCTATGATCCTGCACATATTGTGCATGCATCTCACAAGCTTATGAGCTTCGGGTTGACATTAAAATGTAGGGAAATTAAAAACATATAATTTACCTGACACCCTCCCATACACAAATTTTGCAAGTTGTATAAGGTCTCTGAGCATTTTTTTATTTTGAAAAGGCATGATTAATGCACATGTTCATTAAAGATGGCTTACTTGGCATGATGCATGTGACTTGTGGACCCTTGGAGGGCGTACTTGTTTGTCTTTGCAGGGCCTTGCTGGGTGAAAGCTTGTTCATGGAGGCACAAGGTTGCTTGGACCTTCATAGGGCCATGAAGCCCACAAGTTGGATGATGCGCCCCCTCTTATTGGACATTTGAGAGAATGAAAGTTTCCTTTGGAGGTACTTGGGTACCATGAGATGATCACTTTATGGCCCCTTGCACCTCAACATTGGCCTTTGGAGGCCTAAAACGTCACCTTCTATGCCCTATACATCACATGGAGGCTAGGGTTTTGATGGTGATTCATGGTTTGATGGTGATGTTGTAATATCCCCAAGGACGAGCCATGTTGTAATCATGTTTACGAATTGTAATCATGTTTATGAATTGTAAATCATGTTTTGTAGGCTGGTGAGCCAAGTATTGATAAGCTAGCAGGCTTATGTGTTTATTAGGCCGGAGAGCCTAAGTGTTAAAGGCCAGGAGCCTGTTTTTGTATATGTAATATGCAGAACATTAATAAAGATTAAACATCGCTGCGTACAGACCGACCACGAAGAAAGAGTGATGGGGAACTAAGCTTCCACAAAGTGGGTAAGGGAAAAGGGGCTGAAAGGTTGGAAAGAGGGGATAAGTTTAGGGGCTTAAGTCCTTGAGAATAATGTTTTATTATTATTCTAAAGCTATGTGAAAAAACATGTTTTTTTATCCTAATTCCTGGGAGAGGCAATGCATGCAGCTCCAATGTGTGCAAAAGGGAACACATGGAGCTCCAGGAAGACAAGTTTCGACCTGGGCGCATGCGGTTAAAAGCTGAAGCGTCAACTGAGTTTGGGGTTCCTCCTCCATTATGTCGTTGGTTGTCTGAAACCGTGAATTCCGTCCGATCTCTGCATACATACCCTCACGCAGCTCTGAAACCTAAAGCCTTTGATGTTTTCTTGAGAAGTCGATACACCCTCTGTTCGAACTGCTAAGTCTGTGTTCGAGCTCTGCGTGGATTGCTTATCACGCATCATGAAACCGATGTTACCTGAACCGTGTTGTGTCTTAGTGACCTGTTACCGTTTTTTCTGGACGTCCACACCCAATTTTCCTATTGCTGCTGTCACATGTGAGTTAACCAAAAGCTGTTGCTGTTGTTGTTATCCTAAACTTGCAGGAATTGAGTTGAAAGCTGGTTGAAGAACCGAGTTGTCAGGCTCGAGGTAGAAGAGGCAGGTTGTCAGGCCCATGAGAAACTCTCTCCAGGTGAGAGAGTCTGTTGGGAAGTGGTTTTCTCCCAGAGAGAGTCCAGCACCGGCTACAAAGCTCTGAGAATTCCTGATCCGGCATGTTGCCGAGACCCAGAGAGGGAGGTGAAGCACTGATGGACTGTTCTTGTGAAGGTGTATACTCCCAGGTGGAACAGGCATGTGGGGAATGAGAGTCCGTGAGCAATGGGTGTAAGAAGGTTCCTGGAGAGAATCCTTCTGGTTGCTCTATGCAGTTTTCCTGTAACCTTAGCCTAGTCTAGGATTCCCTTGCTTTGGGTGGAACTTGGTCCCAGCTCGGGGGTGACCCACTGCTGAGCGTGATGAGCAGTGTGGTCTAAGGATGGGAGGTTTGTGAAAGGTCTGCACGTGGTTGGTGGAATTACTACCGTTTCAAAGATAAGTATATGCATGTGTTTAATTTCAATTAAAATGCATGTATGTGACACTTGCAATATTATCATGTATTCTGTTGCAATTATGAATTACTGTTAATTCCATTACTTATGTATGTTAGCAGTAATCCCATGTTTACTCTGTTAAGTCCTTTAACTTGATTTAAATGCATATTATATAAGTATTATTCTGCGTAGTAGCGTTGCCCGACAGTGGGGTTCATGGCCGAAGACGTTACATATGTGATGTGTTTTGATGGAGAGAGAGAGACACATGGCATGCACTAGAGCACTTGGTGGAAAGGTACATGGCCTTTGGAGGCCCAACGATTTTCACCAAGAGGCAAAGCGTCTCATTTTGGAGGCCTACACCACCCTTCTAGGGCACGACGTCACCCCTAAAGGAGAAATTACTTTATGTATTTTGTATTTTAAAGTTGTAAAGGAAAATTGGTGAGGTCATCCTCCTCAAATTATGAAAGTGGACAAACTTATGTGTAAAAATTGTTTAGAGTGATCTCATATAAATAGAGATCACTCTCATATCATTTTATCACAACTCTCACTTGAGAATTACATATTACTCATTGGATGAAATTTTCGCCCTACTTGGGAAATTCGCTCTATCTCTCTCTTGATGCTTTCTGGATGCTTTACTTTTATATTGAAGGAAAAGGATAAGGAACTATCTCTTAATGCTTGCCTCTTTGCAATTGTGATGGGATATTCTTGATAAAGAAGGGTTTTGCACGTTATCTCTTGAAATTGGTAGGGAATTTTATGCATATTGTGTTGTTTCATCTTGTTTCAAGGTTAATTTGTCTGAATCTTTGGAGGAGTATAAGAGAATACACCCTCCATCAAGATCTATCCTTATTGTTATTGAAAAAGATATTTTGCAAAGGTTGGTACAAGGAGTAAAAGGGAGTACACCCTTGTAGATTTACCTTGCTAAGGTTAGTTTTCTCTAGGGAGTAAAAAGGATTACACTCTAGCGAAGTAATACACCCTAGATCATACACAAGAGATTCCATAACCCATTTGATAAGGCACTAATATACATGCATTGATATACATGAATTTTTGAGATATTACAATTGTTTAAGTTGGATCTAATTCCATATGCTACAAGCTATCTTATGCCCTAGGGGCTTCTTGATTGTCCAAGTGATTCTCTTTGCTGTTATAAATTTATGCTACAACCAATAGGGCTGCTGCAAACTCATATTTATCTGTTGGTTTCCTCACTATTCTACCACTAAAATTTGCTTGCACGCTCCTATAATTAATCTACTAGTTGTTAGTTATCTTTGGGGTGGATTGCTTGTCAATTTTGGTGGCTATAATTTGCTACTATAGAAATTGTTTGCTACAAACATAAGGATGTTATAAATCTTGCTGATAAAACTAATCAACAACTCTCTAAACACCATCAAATTCTTGTTTTAATCATTGGAATTTTAACTAGTCATTGCTAGCTTTGTTTCCAACATCTTGCACTTAATTTTGGTGGTTAAATTTGCATCTCTTCTTATCATTTGTTGTTGATATATATATTTCCATACTGCTGCAATTTGGAACAAGAAGATAACTTGTTGTATCCCTATTGATTGAGGCTTCTATTATAATCTATTGTCTTGTTTTGGGCATGACTAACATTGTTTCGCAGGTACATAATCTTAGGAAACCAATTACCCTCTCATGAGACTCTTTCCCAAGATTCATCTCCACATTTTACCTTGACCTATCGGGGCATCTCTCATATCTTATCACTTTCTATCTCAATCTCCCTAGGGTCACCTGAGATTTCCCCCTGTGGTGACTTCATCATCACTAAAGTGAGGGGAGTGTTTATCTAAGGTGACAATGGGTAAATACTCCCATAGTTGTCACACCTTTGTGGTTTGGGTTGGGATTTTCCCAAGCTACAATATGTGTGATAACACACTGCATGGGATATTATTTAGTGTAGTCACCATGGTGTAGATGACTCAAAACTTAGAAAAAAATCTTCAGCAGGAGCTTCATTTGTACTCCTTCAAATGTTGTGCTCTTAATTTACTATCTATGCTTGTTTGACAAAGATGGGTGTCAATACCTATATGTTTTTGTAGGCATCCTGTGTATTTCCTGTGGGCACTGTTGTTCCTGAGTTTATACTTTAAGGCTATACAGTATACCGTTAAGGCATCCGTAAATGTTTAAAGGAATAATCTGAGAATAAGAATTCAAAAGGAAGGTTGAAGCAGAATCAGTTTCTCAA
>JZKD02S1180630.1:0-12664 GCA_000966675.3 Picea glauca | reverse complement strand
TTGGCTTGACGCCAAGAATGCATTATGGCAAAAACATCTTTATGATACTTGCAAAGGATGTCCAAACCCTTTTTCGACAATTGACTCATAGTCTACATTCCGATCCACTTCATTACATAGGATCCCTTCAGTGATAGCATTTAGCTTTCAATTCATCGGATTCTTCATGCCCTTCTTGGCAATCTATGTACTTTGATTGGTGTTCCCAAGCATGTGATATTTTCTGAACCAAGGGTTGTTGACCTCTACTGAAAAAAAAAAAAAAAAAAAAAAACGTTTTTTATTTTTTTAACTGCTATTGAGCACGTTCGTGTATGGGGTTCTACCAGAGAATCCCCAAATCAACATGTCCCATGATTTTCAATCCTAATCCGATGAGCAATCGGGTTTAAGAAAAACCATAATTGCAGATAAATGTGTACAGCACGTCCAAGATAATCTTTCGATAGTGAAAAACCATGACAATGTTACCTCTAGTCCTTCTATTGAAACCTTATTATGCCAAAAGGAAGTTAGACGCAATTCGATCCAAGTCGTTCCTTCCAAGCCATTCTGGCAAATTTAATATCAAATTCTTATGAATTTAAACTAATTTACTTCCACTGAAATTCTAGCGAAAATTGTTAGTTTGAAAACCCAATCCATAAACAGTAAAAGTAAAATCGTTGGTTGTTGTTCAAGTGTATCACGAAGGCTGAGGTCGTCTTCAATAATCAAGGTTCAGAAAAATGCCAAGATTTAAGCCAATGATACCAGGTGATGTAGAGTAAGATCGTAGATTAAAGGTGGACCAGAAGTGAGGAAAAGCACACAATAAATCGCTAGGAGAAGCATTAAAAACTCAGTCTTAAATCATTGCCAGGAAGGGTATTAAAACGTTGAGTTACTTTGCCAGGAATGCATCAAATGCAGAAGTCTGACATAGAGGATAAAAGCGATTCACCAAGGGAAGGGTAATACAATCACTGAGGAAATCGATCGCAACAAGGCGCAATGACCATTAATCAACCAAGATCAATCAAAAGGGGTAGACGGCTGACGGGAACTTCCTTCACTCGCCATTCTCGCATAGAAAAGAAAGGCGTTGAGATCCATAGGTCTTTTAACACTAAGTCGTCGACCATAGATCAGGCTCCTAGCTGACTGCTCAGGCGATGACTGATGAGCTAGGGACGAAGGCTAAACAACCTCAATGTCACAATCAACACCATAGGGCGGTCACGACATGTGGGAAAACAAGGCCATAGGAGACGACAACCAAAGAGCTAGGCTAAGAAAATTTCAGCTATCAATCTAAACATCCAAACTACTTACATAATCAACATGTAGATCCAATCATAAAACCTACATCATTCTACCATTCAACAAAGAAAGCGTATTGTTGCCTGTTCGCTCGCTCCGAGTGATGTCCACACGCTCCGTGCAACTCCCGCTCGCCGACCGCCGAGACTTCACTGGTACCTCCCAGACAATGCTAGCGGTACTCTTCTTTCCCCTTAGCCCCTCGAGCCGCAAAGGAGCCACGCACACCATCCAGAGATCTCATCTAGCTCCCAGCTCGCCTAGCAAGGCCGAGCTACCACTCCTCTCCGAGCTGAGTATCCCAACTCCCACAAGTAAATCAGTCAAGTAGATATTTCTGCAGCGTAACATTATGCAAACAGAAGATGATCTATCATCATTCTCCTTCCTTCATTTTATAGAGTTTTGAACTTCCTTTCTTTCCTAAAATCTCATTTAATTAAAGTTTTAAAAATAAATTCCTAAAAATTCCTCTCCGTACAAGTGTCCCCCATCCCCTACATTCCTCCATAAATTAATTTCTTTAATTAAGTAATTATCTTTATTTCCCTCACCCACCTAGAGTTACTCCTAGAATCACTCTTAGGTGTCCCCAGATTCTCTTACAAGTTTTAATAGCTTTCCCTTTTATCAAATTGTTAATTCAGTTTAAAATTAGAAGCTCTTAAATGGTAGATTTTTTACTAAGTTGACTTTCCGCTTTTTCCCTTAAGTTCCCCTTTTTCCCTTTTTATGTTACCTCTTTTCTCTAGTTTCTCTTTTTTTTTATTTTCCCTCTTTCCCTTTTACTTAGAACTCAAAAAGGCAGGTGTGAAAATTAACCATTTTTCTCTTTTCTTATTTAATTAGTATACTTTAATTTATTAAGGTAATAAAACAATTAATTCCCTTTTTAAATTTTAATCCAACATAATTTTACCTTTTTTATGAATAAATTAAATTTCTTACTCCTTTCATGTTACAAGATTTAACAAAGATCATAATTATTATTTAAGTAGTTATTATTTTTATTACTTTTTTTTTATAGAAAACAAAATTTTACCCTAGTGTAATTTAGACTTAGGCCTTAAATTTCGTATTGGGCGACATTTAATTAGGGAATTTTTTTTTAAAAATTACTTAACATGTTATTTGTCTTAGGGCCATCTAGGTTCATCCCTTTATCATCAATAATGTGACGTGCCCTTCAGGACACACTACGTGCTCCAAGGGTGCCACTCGCCTCATCTGTTCCTTTGTGCGATGTGCCCTTCAGGATGCACTACGTGTTCCAAGGGTGCCACTCGCCTCTTAATATGTTTCATTTGTGCGATGTGCCCTTCGGGACGCATTACATGCTCCAAGGGTGCCACTCACCTCTTAATATGTTTCATTTGCGCGACGTGCCCTTCAGGACGCACTACGGGGTCCAAGGGTGCCACTCGCCTCTTGACTGATTTGGTAGACATCAATAACCCCTGGAGTCAACACTCCACCAGGTGAACTTGTGGGAGACTAATGGCTTCTAAGGAATAATTCCCCCACCTTATTGTGTGCCCCTTAGAATCATCACGAGCGACTGTCACAGTCTTCCCTCACGGCATCGTGGGTCCTCTCGAACTAGGTAATCGTTAACCTACAGTTTGAGCCACGGTGGGAGTGCTAGTAGGTTGTGGCAGGGCTGCTATCCACAACTCTCCCTCAACATCTCTGGTAGTCGTGCATGACCCCTTTACTCCATAAGTGAGTCTAGTCGGAAAGCTATCGTCAACCTGCATCATCAACAAATCATGTCAGAATATATCCATGTCATATCATCTAATCAGATGCGCTAATGTCATATTAAAAATAATCAAACCCCAATGGTATCACTCCCTGACTCGATCTGGAGTCCAAGGGGTTCCATCGACGCCTCGACATCCTCTAGGTCCGTAATCCTGCACAATCAGTAAAACCAAGTCAATAGCACCTGTCTATGTCAAAGCAGTAAAACAACATGTCATCAACCCATAACGCCTCATAATCAAAATCAAAAGTTTTAATAGCATAATAATCCGGATCACTTGCGAGCAAGTGTCCTCAAAGAATAAGTTTGATCAGTGTGCCAGAGTGGGATGTTACAATTGTATCTTTTAATTCTAATAAGATAGCTTGTAATGTAGGAGGGAAAACTCTAAGAAAGCTCCCTCGCATGTATTGTAGTATCATTATTGTAATTGTAAGAGTTGTAGAGCAAGATAATAGAAGAACAGAGATTTCAGAAGAGTGTATAAGCAGATAGTTGATGCTATTGAACCCATGTATAGATGCATTTGGATTAATATAAAGAAGCTTTGATCCAATTTTCATGGTGTTTATGAATTCTGTTTACATCTATTGAATGGTATGTTTATAGTTAATTACAGTCTCTGTTATGCATTTGTTTCAATGCTATGTGTGTATGTATGATTTCATGTTGAATGTATGAATTTCCTGAAAAGAAGAGTATGAGTTTCAATTGTTTCTCATCTTGAGAATCCCTGCAAGGAGTGCAGTGAAGGTCCACAAATTGTGCGTTGACAAGCTTTGAGTTTTATTTCAGAAAAACTTAGGAGAGATATCATTGTTCCCATACCAGTAGAAGTGTGAGCATAGCACAGGGTTGTGTAAGGAGTGTGTAGGCAGGTTGAAGTCTTATTCTTTTCCAACCCAAGTGAGGGGTTGAAGGATTTATGTTGCAAGGAGTGCACAGAAGAGGAAGACGTCAGATAACCAGAGGTTATCGTGAGTGCCACAAGGAGTGTGCACAGGGAACCCTTGGAATTCTTGAGTTTGCAGTAGAATCCAATCTCGGGAGGGTTAAAGACTTCGAGGGACTCGAAGGAAGGCAGAAGGTTGAATTCACCTTGCATAGGTTGACCCCGGAATAATTGACGCCAAGTCCTTTGTCTTAGAGCCATTGAAAATTTGAACGAACGGTGGAATTTCTCGAAGGGAGAAATATCGAAATTCTGTGAGCCATTTGATCTAGTAGATCAGTGAGAGGGATAAGGTTGATAACCTTTCAGCGCACACAAGCCCAGAAAGAATAATATCCATTGGATCTGGATCAACGGGAGTCATTGATTTCTTGATCTTGGATCTCTGAATTTCAGGAGTTGGGAGTTGGAGCATTGGGCTTGTGTTACACCAATAGTCCCAATATCGTGAAACGTGAAGTCGCGATGTGATCATGGTCGTCGATCAAGTAGGAGGCACAGGACCATCAAATATAGTCCTGGGCAACGGTCCCACATCGGGTTTCGGGCTTCGTGGATGTAGAGTGTTGGGTTGTATCACGCTAATACCCCCGAAATCGCGATTCATGAAATACCTTTTCGGGTAAAGGTTGTGGTCACATTGGTTGGTCACGTGGGTAAGAGTTCGCGCCTAGTGCTTGCTTGCACAGGTGTAGCTCCTAAGAAGGACCTCTGGTTACAAGTGTGAAGATTCTAGTTAGGAATCGAAAATCCATTTCGACTCAAGGGAAGATAAAGAACAATCCTTAGACCGGGAGGTCAAGCAGAACCTACCGAGGTAGGGGTGTTGCGTCACCTAGCAATAAGGAAGAATAAGTCTAATGTAAGAAAACCTAATAGAAGCTTCCGCTTATAGAAGGATCTTCCTCTAGATGGTTTTTTTGATAGAAATATTTAGTATAAATAAGAGTCGAGGGTATGAGAACTTTTGTCTAGGATATTATTGTAATAGAGCTCTGCTCTGCTAGAGGTTGTCCCCTCGAAGAGGCAAGTGAACATTGCTTTCAGTAATCAAAGTGCTCTTTCTGGTGTTATTTTGGTATCATTTTGGTATTATTGTGGTGTTGTTCTTGTTATATTGTTGTTCATCTACCATTTCTAGCTATTTATTTTTGTTCTGCATAATTTTCTATATCTGGAATATTACATACCGCGCGGAGCAGGTATAACACATTGGACAATGGAAGGCGTAGATCCAATAATAAGATTACCAAAGTTTCATGGGGATGGATCAGAATACCCAGAGAAGCACCTATTCATGTGTGAGTGAATATGGGAAGCGAAAAGAGTCACTAATGACGCAACAAAAGTAGTGTATCTAGCAATAACATTCAGAAACCATGTGTTGGATTGGTATATGAGTCTAGCAGTAAACAATCCACATGGTGCACCGGGAACAGTAGAAGAGATCAAGCAGGAACTGATCATGGAGTTTCAGAGGCCAAAATCAGAGGATCAGTTTATGAATGAGATGATCGAGGTTAGACAAAAACCAGGGGAGTTTGTATGGGACATCGATCATAAGTTCAAGACATTGAAAGGTAAACTGAAGTATCCCATTTATGACATGCAACACAAATAGTTGTTTATAAATTCTTTATTACCACACTTCAAATATCCATTGAGATAACAAAAATATCAAACCCAGGTAGAGGCAATGCAAGCAACAGAGAATCAATATAAGCAGACAGATCCAACTATAGAGGAGCTGAAGGAAGACCTGAAAAACGTGACAATGAAATTAAATCAGAATAAAAGTAGGGAGAAAAGAGAAGCAATGTGGTGTACCCTATGTAGATCAGAAGGACATCACAAGAACGAGTGTCCAACATTTGTTCATTACCTGGGAGTAGGGTTGACAAATAAATTACCTACAGGAGGGCCTTGGTGTGAAATATGCAAGACACATGGGCATGATCATTATCACTGCCATATGATGCAGAAGTACAAGACATAACCAAAGAGTACTTTATGTAACTTTTGTAGGTCAGTACCTCTAGAGTTAATGAAGGAAAGAACCTCAGATGCATACATGATGCAGACTGAGTTGATGATAGGACAGACTGCGCCACAATTTGGAAATGCGCAAAAAATTCAAGAAGTGTCACAGTTCCAACAACCTTTGCAGTATAATCAGGCACCATAGTATCATAAACAGAACATGGGTCCACAGGGGAACAAAGGAGGATTCATAGGTAGAGGAAGAGGAGGAATGGACAGAGGCAGAGGGCCTATTATCTTCCATAATTGTCAACAACAAGGACACTATGCCAGACATTGTNTTGGCTTGACGCCAAGAATGCATTATGGCAAAAACATCTTTATGATACTTGCAAAGGATGTCCAAACCCTTTTTCGACAATTGACTCATAGTCTACATTCCGATCCACTTCATTACATAGGATCCCTTCAGTGATAGCATTTAGCTTTCAATTCATCGGATTCTTCATGCCCTTCTTGGCAATCTATGTACTTTGATTGGTGTTCCCAAGCATGTGATATTTTCTGAACCAAGGGTTGTTGACCTCTACTGAAAAAAAAAAAAAAAAAAAAAAACGTTTTTTATTTTTTTAACTGCTATTGAGCACGTTCGTGTATGGGGTTCTACCAGAGAATCCCCAAATCAACATGTCCCATGATTTTCAATCCTAATCCGATGAGCAATCGGGTTTAAGAAAAACCATAATTGCAGATAAATGTGTACAGCACGTCCAAGATAATCTTTCGATAGTGAAAAACCATGACAATGTTACCTCTAGTCCTTCTATTGAAACCTTATTATGCCAAAAGGAAGTTAGACGCAATTCGATCCAAGTCGTTCCTTCCAAGCCATTCTGGCAAATTTAATATCAAATTCTTATGAATTTAAACTAATTTACTTCCACTGAAATTCTAGCGAAAATTGTTAGTTTGAAAACCCAATCCATAAACAGTAAAAGTAAAATCGTTGGTTGTTGTTCAAGTGTATCACGAAGGCTGAGGTCGTCTTCAATAATCAAGGTTCAGAAAAATGCCAAGATTTAAGCCAATGATACCAGGTGATGTAGAGTAAGATCGTAGATTAAAGGTGGACCAGAAGTGAGGAAAAGCACACAATAAATCGCTAGGAGAAGCATTAAAAACTCAGTCTTAAATCATTGCCAGGAAGGGTATTAAAACGTTGAGTTACTTTGCCAGGAATGCATCAAATGCAGAAGTCTGACATAGAGGATAAAAGCGATTCACCAAGGGAAGGGTAATACAATCACTGAGGAAATCGATCGCAACAAGGCGCAATGACCATTAATCAACCAAGATCAATCAAAAGGGGTAGACGGCTGACGGGAACTTCCTTCACTCGCCATTCTCGCATAGAAAAGAAAGGCGTTGAGATCCATAGGTCTTTTAACACTAAGTCGTCGACCATAGATCAGGCTCCTAGCTGACTGCTCAGGCGATGACTGATGAGCTAGGGACGAAGGCTAAACAACCTCAATGTCACAATCAACACCATAGGGCGGTCACGACATGTGGGAAAACAAGGCCATAGGAGACGACAACCAAAGAGCTAGGCTAAGAAAATTTCAGCTATCAATCTAAACATCCAAACTACTTACATAATCAACATGCAGATCCAATCATAAAACCTACATCATTCTACCATTCAACAAAGAAAGCGTACTGTTGCCTGTTCGCTCGCTCCGAGTGATGTCCACACGCTCCGTGCAACTCCCGCTCGCCGACCGCCGAGACTTCACTGGTACCTCACAGCCAATGCTAGGGGTACTCTTCTTGCCCCTTAGCCCCTCGAGCCGCAAAGGAGCCACGCACACCATCCAGAGATCTCATCTAGCTCCCAGCTCGCCTTTCAAGGCCGAGCTACCACTCCTCTCCGAGCTGAGTATCCCAACTCCCACAAGTAAATCAGTCAAGTAGATATTTCTGCAGTGTAACATTATGCAAACAGAAGATGATCTATCATCATTCTCCTTCCTTCATTTTATAGAGTTTTGAACTTCCTTTCTTTCCTAAAATCTCATTTAATTAAAGTTTTAAAAATAAATTCCTAAAAATTCCTCTCCGTACAAGTGTCCCCCATCCCCTACATTCCTCCATAAATTAATTTCTTTAATTAAGTAATTATCTTTATTTCCCTCACCCACCTAGAGTTACTCCTAGAATCACTCTTAGGTGTCCCCAAATTCTCTTACAAGTTTTAATAGCTTTCCCTTTTATCAAATTGTTAATTCAGTTTAAAATTATAAGCTCTTAAATGGTAGATTTTTTACTAAGTTGACTTTCCGCTTTTTCCCTTAAGTTCCCCTTTTTCCCTTTTTATGTTACCTCTTTTCTCTAGTTTCCCTTTTTTTTTATTTTCCCTCTTTCCCTTTTACTTAGAACTCAAAAAGGCAGGTGTGAAAATTAACCATTTTTCTCTTTTCTTATTTAATTAGTATACTTTAATTTATTAAGGTAATAAAACAATCAATTCCCTTTTTAAATTTTAATCCAACATAATTTTACCCTTTTTATGAATAAATTAAATTTCTTACTCCTTTCATGTTACAAGATTTAACAAAGATCATAGTTATTATTTTTATTACTTTTTTTTTATAGAAAACAAAATTTTACCCTAGCGTAATTTAGACTTAGGCCTTAAATTTCGTATTGGGCGACATTTAATTAGGGAAAAAAAATTTAAAAATTACTTAACATGTTATTTGTCTTAGGGCCATCTAGGTTCATCCCTTTATCATCAATAATGCGACGTGCCCTTCAGGACACACTACGTGCTCCAAGGGTGCCACTCGCCTCATCTGTTCCTTTGTGCGACGTGCCCTTCAAGATGCACTACATGTTCCAAGGGTGCCACTCGCCTCTTAATATGTTTCATTTGTGCGATGTACCCTTCGGGATGCATTACATGCTCCAAGGGTGCCACTCGCCTCTTAATATGTTTCATTTGCGCGACGTGCCCTTCAGGACGCACTACGGGGTCCAAGGGTGCCACTCGCCTCTTGACTGATTTGGTAGACATCAATAACCCCTGGAGTCAACACTCCACCAGGTGAACTTGTGGGAGACTAATGGCTTCTAAGGAATAATTCCCCCGCCTTATTGCGTGCCCCTTAGAATCATCACGAGCGACTGTCGCAGTCTGCCCTCACGGCATCGTGGGTCCTCTCGAACTAGGTAATCGTTAACCTACAGTTTGAGCCACGGTGGGAGTGCTAGTAGGTTGTGGCAGGGCTGCTATCCACACCTCTCCCTCAACATCTCTGGTAGTCGTGCGTGACCCCTTTACTCCATAATTGAGTCTGGTCGGAAAGCTATCGTCAACCTGCATCATCAACAAATCATGTCAGAATATATCCATGTCATATCATCTAATCAGATGCGCTAATGTCATATTAAAAACAATCGAACCCCAATGGTATCACTCCCTGACTCGATCTGGAGTCCAAGAGGTTCCATCGACGCCTCGACATCCTCTAGGTCCGTAATCCTGCACACTCAGTAAAACCGAGTCAATAGCACCTGTCTATGTCAAAGCAGTAAAACAACATGTCATCAACCCATAACGCCTCATAATCAAAATCAAAAGTTTTAATAGCATAATAATCCGGATCACTTGCGAGCAAGTGTCCTCAAAGAATAAGTTTGATCAGTGTGCCAGAGTGGGATGTTACAATTGTATCTTTTAATTCTAATAAGATAGCTTGTAATGTAGGAGGGAAAACTCTAAGAAAGCTCCCTCGCATGTATTGTAGTATCATTATTGTAATTGTAAGAGTTGTAGAGCAAGATAATAGAAGAACAGAGATTTCAGAAGAGTGTATAAGCAGATAGTTGATGCTATTGAACCCATGTATAGATGCATTTGGATTAATATAAAGAAGCTTTGATCCAATTTTCATGGTGTTTATGAATTCTGTTTACATCTATTGAATGGTATGTTTATAGTTAATTACAGTCTCTGTTATGCATTTGTTTCAATGCTATGTGTGTATGTATGATTTCATGTTGAATGTATGAATTTCCTGAAAAGAAGAGTATGAGTTTCAATTGTTTCTCATCTTGAGAATCCCTGCAAGGAGTGCAGTGAAGGTCCACAAATTGTGCGTTGACAAGCTTTGAGTTTTATTTCAGAAAAACTTAGGAGAGATATCATTGTTCCCATACCAGTAGAAGTGTGAGCATAGCACAGGGTTGTGTAAGGAGTGTGTAGGCAGGTTGAAGTCTTATTCTTTTCCAACCCAAGTGAGGGGTTGAAGGATTTATGTTGCAAGGAGTGCACAGAAGAGGAAGACGTCAGATAACCAGAGGTTATCGTGAGTGCCACAAGGAGTGTGCACAGGGAACCCTTGGAATTCTTGAGTTTGCAGTAGAATCCAATCTCGGGAGGGTTAAAGACTTCGAGGGACTCGAAGGAAGGCAGAAGGTTGAATTCACCTTGCATAGGTTGACCCCGGAATAATTGACGCCAAGTCCTTTGTCTTAGAGCCATTGAAAATTTGAACGAACGGTGGAATTTCTCGAAGGGAGAAATATCGAAATTCTGTGAGCCATTTGATCTAGTAGATCAGTGAGAGGGATAAGGTTGATAACCTTTCAGCGCACACAAGCCCAGAAAGAATAATATCCATTGGATCTGGATCAACGGGAGTCATTGATTTCTTGATCTTGGATCTCTGAATTTCAGGAGTTGGGAGTTGGAGCATTGGGCTTGTGTTACACCAATAGTCCCAATATCGTGAAACGTGAAGTCGCGATGTGATCATGGTCGTCGATCAAGTAGGAGGCACAGGACCATCAAATATAGTCCTGGGCAACGGTCCCACATCGGGTTTCGGGCTTCGTGGATGTAGAGTGTTGGGTTGTATCACGCTAATACCCCCGAAATCGCGATTCATGAAATACCTTTTCGGGTAAAGGTTGTGGTCACATTGGTTGGTCACGTGGGTAAGAGTTCGCGCCTAGTGCTTGCTTGCACAGGTGTAGCTCCTAAGAAGGACCTCTGGTTACAAGTGTGAAGATTCTAGTTAGGAATCGAAAATCCATTTCGACTCAAGGGAAGATAAAGAACAATCCTTAGACCGGGAGGTCAAGCAGAACCTACCGAGGTAGGGGTGTTGCGTCACCTAGCAATAAGGAAGAATAAGTCTAATGTAAGAAAACCTAATAGAAGCTTCCGCTTATAGAAGGATCTTCCTCTAGATGGTTTTTTTGATAGAAATATTTAGTATAAATAAGAGTCGAGGGTATGAGAACTTTTGTCTAGGATATTATTGTAATAGAGCTCTGCTCTGCTAGAGGTTGTCCCCTCGAAGAGGCAAGTGAACATTGCTTTCAGTAATCAAAGTGCTCTTTCTGGTGTTATTTTGGTATCATTTTGGTATTATTGTGGTGTTGTTCTTGTTATATTGTTGTTCATCTACCATTTCTAGCTATTTATTTTTGTTCTGCATAATTTTCTATATCTGGAATATTACATACCGCGCGGAGCAGGTATAACACATTGGACAATGGAAGGCGTAGATCCAATAATAAGATTACCAAAGTTTCATGGGGATGGATCAGAATACCCAGAGAAGCACCTATTCATGTGTGAGTGAATATGGGAAGCGAAAAGAGTCACTAATGACGCAACAAAAGTAGTGTATCTAGCAATAACATTCAGAAACCATGTGTTGGATTGGTATATGAGTCTAGCAGTAAACAATCCACATGGTGCACCGGGAACAGTAGAAGAGATCAAGCAGGAACTGATCATGGAGTTTCAGAGGCCAAAATCAGAGGATCAGTTTATGAATGAGATGATCGAGGTTAGACAAAAACCAGGGGAGTTTGTATGGGACATCGATCATAAGTTCAAGACATTGAAAGGTAAACTGAAGTATCCCATTTATGACATGCAACACAAATAGTTGTTTATAAATTCTTTATTACCACACTTCAAATATCCATTGAGATAACAAAAATATCAAACCCAGGTAGAGGCAATGCAAGCAACAGAGAATCAATATAAGCAGACAGATCCAACTATAGAGGAGCTGAAGGAAGACCTGAAAAACGTGACAATGAAATTAAATCAGAATAAAAGTAGGGAGAAAAGAGAAGCAATGTGGTGTACCCTATGTAGATCAGAAGGACATCACAAGAACGAGTGTCCAACATTTGTTCATTACCTGGGAGTAGGGTTGACAAATAAATTACCTACAGGAGGGCCTTGGTGTGAAATATGCAAGACACATGGGCATGATCATTATCACTGCCATATGATGCAGAAGTACAAGACATAACCAAAGAGTACTTTATGTAACTTTTGTAGGTCAGTACCTCTAGAGTTAATGAAGGAAAGAACCTCAGATGCATACATGATGCAGACTGAGTTGATGATAGGACAGACTGCGCCACAATTTGGAAATGCGCAAAAAATTCAAGAAGTGTCACAGTTCCAACAACCTTTGCAGTATAATCAGGCACCATAGTATCATAAACAGAACATGGGTCCACAGGGGAACAAAGGAGGATTCATAGGTAGAGGAAGAGGAGGAATGGACAGAGGCAGAGGGCCTATTATCTTCCATAATTGTCAACAACAAGGACACTATGCCAGACATTGT
>JZKD02S1180597.1:0-12664 GCA_000966675.3 Picea glauca | reverse complement strand
GAATGTAGTTGATGTTCATGGTGTGATGTGCAAAGGAGTCCTTGGACTTGGTATTGTTACTACTCATTTCTTGATTGTACATACTTGGTTTTGGTGGTCTGGTGGCCTAAGTTGTCGTTGGCACTTTTGATCATTTTCCTACCTATTTTTGTGTGGGAATAGGTTGGTGTCAATGGTGAACTCATCTTGTGATTTCCACATCTGAGTAGCAGGTGGGTGATTTTTTGAAGTTGGGTACAGTGATGTTGTTGCAATATTTTCCATTTCATGTTGAAGAAAATAACTTGTTTGATTGTTGGGAGTGCAATGAAGTCTTGAATCTCTAGAGATTTGGGTTGAAGGGATTTGTGAGTGTCTAAAGGTCTTCATGGAAATTATTTCTAGTGTGTTTTCATCTCTACAAATGGTGAGGGAATGAAGACCCTCATGGTCATTGTAAAAGTGAAGAAAACACCTATTGGTGATTATAGAAGAGAAAACACCAAATTTAGTAAATTTGGTCTTATGACCAAGAATATAGGCTAATAAACTATAAATTTCGATTTGAAATGTGTGAACATTAGTGTTTCTAAAGTGAAAAATTGGATTTTGAAAATGTGAATTTTGATTGTGAAACTATCACTTTCAAATAATTCCAATTCCGAAATCATGATTTTTTATACCAAAAGTGTGAATTTCGATTCTGAAAGTGTGAATTTTGAAATCCAGAATTGTCCATTTAGATTAAGAAATTGTGAATTTTGATTAAAAAATGTCAATATTGAATAGCGACAATGTGTATTTAGATTTCAATATTTAGAATTTTTTTTCTAATGTATATATTATATCTAAATCCAAGATTAATGTACATGTGTCAACATTTTACTTGTGTATGTGCATGCCTAATATCACTATGACACACATTGTTAAATATATCAAGATTAAAGAGATGTAATAAAATAAAAATAAGTGATAACAATTATTGCATTGGAGAGTTATATTTTTTCATATATATTTAAGATAGTGTATGATAAAGTTCCATATAAACAAAATGATGACTATGAGTTATGAATTTTTGTCAACTTCATCATCTAACTATAAATACTATAACTCATTTATTGAAAAAACCAACATCTTGGGCTAGAATAGAAGAGAGCAATTGACCTTCTGTTAGCACTAGAAATCACCCTCACACTATAATGAGGATAATCCTAGTACCCATCAGTTTATACAATAAATGTAAATGAGTTTTCAGGGGGTCAAATGGATAAGACTCGAGATAATAACATTCTCACTCAAAAAATCTGGGCTAGCATGCACAAGCAATTGAGGTCTTGTATCAACTTCAGTCAGTAAGTTGGAGTAAAGGTGAATAGGAGGAAGACTTTGGTGGGAAAGTGGAGAGGTCTGCTATGGACATCAGGTCTTCCAACAGCCTAAGGAGGAAAAAACTCAAACACAAGATCCTCTTGAATTCAAATTTTCAAGGAAACTGAAAGACATTATAACAACACTATAATCAAACATTCATCATAATACCGTTAAAACAATCTATGTGAATCAGTCAATCATGAACTCTCTTAGTATCAGAGGAAAATAAGATGGAAGAAGAAATCTGACTTAGATTAATCAAGAAGTCTCAAATCAAGTTACATAACCAGAGAACCAGTGTTCTTCATAAAAGTATTACAATAAGGGAGCCTATCTCAACCATCGACCCTTGCAAAATATCAAAACTGCTTATATATAAGAAGAACTGTTGCAACCATCAGGAGTGTGACCGGATTTCTCCATTCAAAGTTTTCAATCGACGTTTGCTCTGTCAGACTGTGCAGACAATATTTTGTTGTCAGAAGTGAGCTCTTCCATCTGGACCTTCTCTGTTAGACTGTGCATGCAGCTCTCTGTCAGATGCGAGATCAAATATGCCAATCCTTTCTGGCTTTCCATTTATGTGTTGAGGCCAGGTCTCAACCACCGCTCTCATTCTAAGTAATTTCCTTCATCGAGATCAAAATGAGGCCTGACACGCATGAATGTTCTTAGACAGTACCAATGACTTCTGCGAGTCAATTTTGATGCCTTGAGTTTATGTGGATATTCTTCTGTGACCAATATAGGCGGCGAGCCGATAGTGTATGCGTAGGGGTGACGCGGAGAGAAATGCTTGGCAGAAACTTGCATGGGACGACGAGTGAGTGACAATCATGTGGAAGTAAGTGGAGGATGCTGGAGATTTTCAGACCCCAAACATTTCATTTTTCCTATGGAAATCATGGGCATAATGCCACATGATTTATACCATAATGCTCATGAGGGTAAACCTCAATTATGCTTGATTCCTATGAAATAGGTTGCAAATTATGGTGTTAACATTTGGCTCCATAGGAGATGACATGCTCCCTACGAGCTTCAAAGAACAAGTAGTTCCAGTGCCTTAGCTATTGGGATATGGATTCATGCTCTGAAACATCATATTGAAGAAAACAGGCTGACACGTACACTATTCTAAAAATGAAAGCAAACACACTTGTTCCCGAGGGAGCTTATTTATGTACAAAACCTAAGTTAACTGACTTATACAAAATGCTAGGTGAAAGCAAACTTCCACCATAGTCATTCAAATTGTTTGATAACTGAATCCTTCGCTTCACTGCAAATGATCCATAAAAGACAAGGAAAGTGTGAAAGCTGACTAATTTCATTCTTATGATCAACCATATTACCTTCAAATGCTGATAAAAAGATCAAGCATGCATGCTCCAAAGCATTTGAAAAGTGTAACTTTATGTACTCATCGACAGAGTCATGAAACTGAAGGCAACGCATGATTAAATTATGAAAGGTTACCTTCATTGTTTCAAAGTTGTTGATAGCTAGATTGATGTCCTCTACAGGCATGACATCTATGGGTCAAAAACCTTCTTGTTGTGAACTGTAGGTACAAGTGGAAGAAGGCTAGACGTAGGAGGCTTTTGATCCACTGATGACTGTTGATTTACTTCTGGTTGTGTATAAATGATCTCTTCACGTGCCTCAACAAAGGGTTTCTCCTGGTCAAACTATCGGGTTGTGTCTTCTGTGACAAGGCCAACTTCTGCATCATCCTTATTGTCTTCATAGTGATCAAATACAAGGTAATCTTGTTTCTCATCATCACTATAATATCCATAAAAAATGGGTTTCCTTTCATGTCTATTATCAACCTTTAAAAGAGTAATTTCATCAAGAATATAATTGTTAAAAATATCCATTTCAGGAACAATAGTAATTGTTGCTTCTAGCTATTCATACACATGATTTTCATCAAGACAAGGTTGCTCATGGATACCTGCGTCAAAGACAAAACTATCCACATTCTTTTCTTCATAGGGACAACAAGTAAAAATTGCCTTATGTTCAGAGTTGAGATGATACTGACTTTGAATCCTACCACAAGCTCAAAGGTTCTCCTCTACTGCCTCAACATCCATGAATAATTGTGATAAACATGTAAATTTCCTTTCTCTCAGGAGAAGGACAAGCTATGAATGTTGAGCCATGACATAGTACACCATGGAAACAATCTTTGTGGGTCTGATCTCTACAAACATACTATGATAAACACTATAAAACCTCCTACTGAATACAACCAGGGCTTCCTCTTCCCCTCTCCTCAAGGCATTAAAATCATCCCAATACTGATCAAGGGAATTGTTCTCACCCCACCAATTTAAAAAGGCATTGTATAACTCAACCCAAGAACCAATGGAGTCAGCTCCCAAACCCTTAAACCATACAATAACATCTCCTAACAAGGATTTGGAAAACAACCTCATGGTAACATCCTCATAAACTATCTCAAACTGATCAATAAAATTCTCGAAAGCCTCCACATGCCTCTCAGCTGTAACATTATCCTCTCCAGAAAAATGAGGAAAGAACTAAAAGAAATCAAGACGATAAGGATGAAGATGATATGGAATCTTTAAAAGTTTAAACAACTTGTCTTTGATTCTAGTTTGAAAACTAGTGGGTTGAATATGAGGATTAACACACTAATGGCAAGATCCAACAGTAACAGCGGGATGTGATGAGATTTGAGGAGCTTGTGGATCAGTTTCAACCTCCCCAGGGCTACAAGGGTGATTGAGTTCAAGAGGGGTTTCAATATGAAGCTCATCTTTATGAGTAGGCTCATTTGACGATATAATATCAGCATCTACAACACAGGCAAAAAGCAAGTTTGCTTCTTCCAAGGATGGATATATAAAGGAAGGTTAATGATCAACCGATTAAACAAAGAAAAATATGATCCTCTTTATATGTGAAAGGAAAAACAAAAATGAGTTGATAAAGAACAACATAAGTTCATGAAGAAAGCTCATAAGATGATACCTAGTCATTCCATTCATCTTTCTGTCAATAGGATCCTCCCTAGTGGAGTCTCTGATGTGGATTCACTAGGTAGATGATTACCGTCAATTTATGTATCCCTCTCTTGCCTACCATCAAGAGTTGGATCTATGTCGTTATTCCCAGGGAGCTCTTCAATCTGCTCAAATTCGTCCACGACAATGGTGCCATTTATGTTAGCACTAGGAATCACCCTCAGACTGTAATGAGGATAAGACCAGTACCCATCATTTTATACAATAAATTTAAATGATTTTTAAGGGGATCAAATGGATAAGACTCAAGATAATAACGTTCTAACTAAGAAAATTTGGGCTGGCATGCACAAGCAATTGAGGTCTTGTATCAACTTCAATCAGTAAGTTGGAGTAAAGGTGAATAGGAGGAAGACTTTGATGAGAAAGTGTAGAGGTCTGCTATGGACATAAGGTCTTCCAACAACCTAAGGAGGAAAAAACTCAAACACAAGATCCTCTTGAATTCAAATTTTCAAGGAAACTGAAAGACATTATAACAACACTATAATCAAACATTCATCATANGAATGTAGTTGATGTTCATGGTGTGATGTGCAAAGGAGTCCTTGGACTTGGTATTGTTACTACTCATTTCTTGATTGTACATACTTGGTTTTGGTGGTCTGGTGGCCTAAGTTGTCGTTGGCACTTTTGATCATTTTCCTACCTATTTTTGTGTGGGAATAGGTTGGTGTCAATGGTGAACTCATCTTGTGATTTCCACATCTGAGTAGCAGGTGGGTGATTTTTTGAAGTTGGGTACAGTGATGTTGTTGCAATATTTTCCATTTCATGTTGAAGAAAATAACTTGTTTGATTGTTGGGAGTGCAATGAAGTCTTGAATCTCTAGAGATTTGGGTTGAAGGGATTTGTGAGTGTCTAAAGGTCTTCATGGAAATTATTTCTAGTGTGTTTTCATCTCTACAAATGGTGAGGGAATGAAGACCCTCATGGTCATTGTAAAAGTGAAGAAAACACCTATTGGTGATTATAGAAGAGAAAACACCAAATTTAGTAAATTTGGTCTTATGACCAAGAATATAGGCTAATAAACTATAAATTTCGATTTGAAATGTGTGAACATTAGTGTTTCTAAAGTGAAAAATTGGATTTTGAAAATGTGAATTTTGATTGTGAAACTATCACTTTCAAATAATTCCAATTCCGAAATCATGATTTTTTATACCAAAAGTGTGAATTTCGATTCTGAAAGTGTGAATTTTGAAATCCAGAATTGTCCATTTAGATTAAGAAATTGTGAATTTTGATTAAAAAATGTCAATATTGAATAGCGACAATGTGTATTTAGATTTCAATATTTAGAATTTTTTTTCTAATGTATATATTATATCTAAATCCAAGATTAATGTACATGTGTCAACATTTTACTTGTGTATGTGCATGCCTAATATCACTATGACACACATTGTTAAATATATCAAGATTAAAGAGATGTAATAAAATAAAAATAAGTGATAACAATTATTGCATTGGAGAGTTATATTTTTTCATATATATTTAAGATAGTGTATGATAAAGTTCCATATAAACAAAATGATGACTATGAGTTATGAATTTTTGTCAACTTCATCATCTAACTATAAATACTATAACTCATTTATTGAAAAAACCAACATCTTGGGCTAGAATAGAAGAGAGCAATTGACCTTCTGTTAGCACTAGAAATCACCCTCACACTATAATGAGGATAATCCTAGTACCCATCAGTTTATACAATAAATGTAAATGAGTTTTCAGGGGGTCAAATGGATAAGACTCGAGATAATAACATTCTCACTCAAAAAATCTGGGCTAGCATGCACAAGCAATTGAGGTCTTGTATCAACTTCAGTCAGTAAGTTGGAGTAAAGGTGAATAGGAGGAAGACTTTGGTGGGAAAGTGGAGAGGTCTGCTATGGACATCAGGTCTTCCAACAGCCTAAGGAGGAAAAAACTCAAACACAAGATCCTCTTGAATTCAAATTTTCAAGGAAACTGAAAGACATTATAACAACACTATAATCAAACATTCATCATAATACCGTTAAAACAATCTATGTGAATCAGTCAATCATGAACTCTCTTAGTATCAGAGGAAAATAAGATGGAAGAAGAAAGTTGACTTATATTAATCAAGAAGTCTCAAATCAAGTTACATAACCAGAGAACCAGTGTTCTTCATAAAAGTATTACAATAAGGGAGCCTATCTCAACCATCAACCCTTGCAAAATATCAAAACTGCTTATATATAAGAAGAACTGTTGCAACCATCAGGAGTGTGACCGGATTTCTCCATTCAAAGTTTCCAGTTGACGTCTTCTCTGTCAGACTGTGCAGACAATATTTTGTTGTCAGAAGTGAGCTCTTCCATCTAGACCTTCTCTGTCAAACTGTGCATGCAGCTCTCTGTCAGATGCGAGATCAAATATGCCAATCATTTCTGGCTTTCCATTTATGTGTTGAGGCGAGGTCTCAACCACCGCTCTCATTCTAAGTAATTTCCTTCATCGAGATCAAAATGAGGCTTGACACGCATGAATGTTCTTAGACAGTACCAATGACTTCTGCGAGTCAATTTTGATGCCTTGAGGTTATGTGGATATTCTTTTGTGACCAATATAGACGGCGAGCCGATAGTGTATGCGCAGGGGTGACGCGGAGAGAAATGCTTGGAAAAAACTTGCATGGGACGACGAGTGAGTGACAGTCATGTGGAAGTAAGTGGAGGATGCTGGAGATTTTCAGACCCCAAACATTTCATTTTTCCTATGGAAATCATGGGCATAATGCCACATGATTTATACCATAATTCTCATGAGGGTAAACCTCAATTATGCTTGATTCCTATGAAATAGGTTGCAAATTATGGTGTTAACATTTGGCTCCACAGGGGATGACATGCTCCCTACGAGCTTCAAAGAACAAGTAGTTCCAGTGCCTTAGCTATTGGGATATGGAGTCATGCTCTGAAACATCATATTGAAGAAAACAGGCTGACACGTACACTATTCTAAAAATGAAAGCAAACACACTTGTTCCCGAGGGAGCTTATTTATGTACAAAACCTAAGTTAACTGACTTATACAAAATGCTAGGTGAAAGCAAACTTCCACCATAGTCATTCAAATTGTTTGATAACTGAATCCTTCGCTTCACTGCAAATGATCCATAAAAGACAAGGAAAGTGTGAAAGCTGACTAATTTCATTCTTATGATCAACCATATTACCTTCAAATGCTGATAAAAAGATCAAGCATGCATGCTCCAAAGCATTTGAAAAGTGTAACTTTATGTACTCATCGACAGAGTCATGAAACTGAAGGCAACGCATGATTAAATTATGAAAGGTTACCTTCATTGTTTCAAAGTTGTTGATAGCTAGATTGATGTCCTCTACAGGCATGACATCTATGGGTCAAAAACCTTCTTGTTGTGAACTGTAGGTACAAGTGGAAGAAGGCTAGACGTAGGAGGCTTTTGATCCACTGATGACTGTTGATTTACTTCTGGTTGTGTATAAATGATCTCTTCACGTGCCTCAACAAAGGGTTTCTCCTGGTCAAACTATCGGGTTGTGTCTTCTGTGACAAGGCCAACTTCTGCATCATCCTTATTGTCTTCATAGTGATCAAATACAAGGTAATCTTGTTTCTCATCATCACTATAATATCCATAAAAAATGGGTTTCCTTTCATGTCTATTATCAACCTTTAAAAGAGTAATTTCATCAAGAATATAATTGTTAAAAATATCCATTTCAGGAACAATAGTAATTGTTGCTTCTAGCTATTCATACACATGATTTTCATCAAGACAAGGTTGCTCATGGATACCTGCGTCAAAGACAAAACTATCCACATTCTTTTCTTCATAGGGACAACAAGTAAAAATTGCCTTATGTTCAGAGTTGAGATGATACTGACTTTGAATCCTACCACAAGCTCAAAGGTTCTCCTCTACTGCCTCAACATCCATGAATAATTGTGATAAACATGTAAATTTCCTTTCTCTCAGGAGAAGGACAAGCTATGAATGTTGAGCCATGACATAGTACACCATGGAAACAATCTTTGTGGGTCTGATCTCTACAAACATACTATGATAAACACTATAAAACCTCCTACTGAATACAACCAGGGCTTCCTCTTCCCCTCTCCTCAAGGCATTAAAATCATCCCAATACTGATCAAGGGAATTGTTCTCACCCCACCAATTTAAAAAGGCATTGTATAACTCAACCCAAGAACCAATGGAGTCAGCTCCCAAACCCTTAAACCATACAATAACATCTCCTAACAAGGATTTGGAAAACAACCTCATGGTAACATCCTCATAAACTATCTCAAACTGATCAATAAAATTCTCGAAAGCCTCCACATGCCTCTCAGCTGTAACATTATCCTCTCCAGAAAAATGAGGAAAGAACTAAAAGAAATCAAGACGATAAGGATGAAGATGATATGGAATCTTTAAAAGTTTAAACAACTTGTCTTTGATTCTAGTTTGAAAACTAGTGGGTTGAATATGAGGATTAACACACTAATGGCAAGATCCAACAGTAACAGCGGGATGTGATGAGATTTGAGGAGCTTGTGGATCAGTTTCAACCTCCCCAGGGCTACAAGGGTGATTGAGTTCAAGAGGGGTTTCAATATGAAGCTCATCTTTATGAGTAGGCTCATTTGACGATATAATATCAGCATCTACAACACAGGCAAAAAGCAAGTTTGCTTCTTCCAAGGATGGATATATAAAGGAAGGTTAATGATCAACCGATTAAACAAAGAAAAATATGATCCTCTTTATATGTGAAAGGAAAAACAAAAATGAGTTGATAAAGAACAACATAAGTTCATGAAGAAAGCTCATAAGATGATACCTAGTCATTCCATTCATCTTTCTGTCAATAGGATCCTCCCTAGTGGAGTCTCTGATGTGGATTCACTAGGTAGATGATTACCGTCAATTTATGTATCCCTCTCTTGCCTACCATCAAGAGTTGGATCTATGTCGTTATTCCCAGGGAGCTCTTCAATCTGCTCAAATTCGTCCACGACAATGGTGCCATTTATGTTAGCACTAGGAATCACCCTCAGACTGTAATGAGGATAAGACCAGTACCCATCATTTTATACAATAAATTTAAATGATTTTTAAGGGGATCAAATGGATAAGACTCAAGATAATAACGTTCTAACTAAGAAAATTTGGGCTGGCATGCACAAGCAATTGAGGTCTTGTATCAACTTCAATCAGTAAGTTGGAGTAAAGGTGAATAGGAGGAAGACTTTGATGAGAAAGTGTAGAGGTCTGCTATGGACATAAGGTCTTCCAACAACCTAAGGAGGAAAAAACTCAAACACAAGATCCTCTTGAATTCAAATTTTCAAGGAAACTGAAAGACATTATAACAACACTATAATCAAACATTCATCATANAACAAGATGATAAAGGAGTTCACCCCCAACTGGGCTACATCTCCTTGAGCCTCCATCAATGGACTAGGCTCTCTGGGATTAGTTTGTCAAATATTATTTTACAAGATGTTTCTCAACTCCAATGGATTTATTTTCTATACCATTGGGTTCAAAATACATAAAAACACCAAAAATAATCAATAGAACTCTAAAAGCGGATCATGGCTCATCTGGGCATGACCTCTTCTACATGTGGCCTTGAGCTTCCCTGAGATTTCTTGTGGAAAAAACACCTGTAAAAGTCCTCAAATTTCTTTGAAACCTATCCCAATCTGTTCATATCATAAAACTTAGCCAAAAATGACTATTCAGTCACAAAAAACAGACTTGGTCTCTTCTGAGCATGGCCTCCATCAATGGGGGCCCTAAGCTCCCTAGAGCTCCTTGAAACTTCAATGATGTAAAAACTACAATAGAAGTCTCCAAATTCCTTTGAAAATAGTTCCAATGGATTCAAAACATCCCAAAACCCCTAGCTAGGATTTTTCGGCGCCTCATTTGGCCAAAAAATGAAGAAGTTGGGCCTCCTGCCATTTTCCTCCTTCAAGCTTGTTTCTTTGGTTCACCAAAACGCACCTCTATGTGTCCAACCTATCCTTTGTGAATTTTTCTATGCTTAAACCTAGAACCACACATATAACCGGAAAATGCACGCAACTATATAATGTTTAGGGAACCTAGCCCCCTAACCGCACAGGCGTTGGACGCATGGGCCATGTGACCATGTCTTAACGCGCAAAAAGGGGCTCCAATGCCAAATGGCATGAGCACTTGACAAGTGGCGGACGGATGGTTTAACCGTTTGAAAAATTCCCATGCAAATACGGGAGGTATGGTCATATGGTAATGTGTGTGCGACCGGGGGTTGGGGCTAAGCTCTAGCCCGGACGCGCCCCAAAACACAACGTATCCAAACTTAAATAATTATGATTTGATATATATAATAAGGAATAAGTGGTGGCGCGCTAGTTGGGAGGACTTTGCCAAAGATTTTCCACAGTGGGGGAGGTCCGAGGTTTGATCCCCATGGACTCCATAAACTTTTAATCAAACAACCAAATTACGGTGCCACGTGGCAGCCCACGCCTGGGCCACGTGGCACCAAACCATTTGACAAAAAGACACCACGTGTCTCAACATGATTCATCCACACCTGCCAATAAATTATTGCCATGTCATCAACTTCCACCTTAGCGTATGGTCATGCCACGTCAGTTGTATGGCCTCTGCCACGTCAGTTGTACGGACTGTCCAGTCAGTGTTTTTTTTTTCCTGTTTGGCAAATCGAACAAATCGCGATATCTCACTCATCCGATGTCTGTTTGACCCCATTCGAAGTGCATTGGGTTCGTGACGACAAATTATATGCACTTGTTCATTTTGAGGTGATTCTAAACACTTTCATTTTTGGGCTAAATTTTGACCCCTAGTCCAGATTCTGATCACGAGGTCTCAACCACTGCTCTCATTCTTAGTAATTGCCTTCATCAGGATCAGGATGAGGCTTGACACCCATGAATGTTGTTAGACAGTGCCAATGACTTCTGCGAGTCAATTTTGACGCCTCGAGGTTATGCAGATCTTCTTTTGTGACCAATACATGCATAGCAGGTGGCGGGCAGATAACGTATGCACAAGGGTGACGCAAAGAGAAATGCTTGGCGCAAACTTGCATGGAACAATGAGTGAGTGATAGTCACGTGGAAGGAAGTGGAGGATGTTGGAGCTTTTCAGACCCCAAACATTTCATTTTTCCTGTGGAAATCATGGGAAGAATGCCACATGATTTATACCATAATGCTCTTGAGGGTAAACCTCAATTATGCTTGATTCCTATGAAATAGGTTGCAAATTCTGGTGTTAACACCTTCAATAGATTTAATTGAAGTAATATATATTAATTAAAATCAACTGAGTCTAATTTATGAGTTATTAGATGATACAAGTCATTAAAAAATGACAAGTATGGAAGTTATTCTATGGGACAAAGGTCTCATTCATCAAGGTCACAGTCACTCTCACCATTATCCTCCATCTATTATTGATATGCCTTAATTGGTGCATATCACTTCTTCGTCATTTTTTGTTTGTCTCATATCCATCCTATATTTGGTGAGAATGCCCATATGATGATATTAACATTCAAGAACATATTTGTTTTGAACCAAGAACCCATTGTTGTTTTTAATTTAAACATTTTTTATACAAAAAGTTTGTTTACCTTTCATGTCGTAGTTCACTTCCATCATTCAACCTCAACCTTGTAAGACTCAATAATAACATCTAAAATTTGGTAAACAGTTCCATTTTCCCTACCCAAACATATTTCACAATCTTAATTTGGTGATTGTACTATGAACATTTGTCCCTCTACAACATTATCCTTTGGAGAGAATGAATCTAGTATTGTTTTTCTTTGTAAGCTAGCTGAAGAAATTCATATCAAGAGGAAACAATTGTACATAGTCTACGATGTTGGCCTACCATTAGGGATATTAGACCAGTAGTAGAAAAATACTTGCTTTATCCAAATAGTCTGAGAAGAGGACTGAGTCCATAAACTATGTAAAGCGTAAAACCATCAACTATCTTCAAATTTTCTTAAACTGGAGGACCAATGACTTATATCTTGACATCTAGATTGTAGAGAGGCCAGAGACATTATACCTCTATAAAATAAAAAATAATAACCATTGCATTTAGGTAATCAAACATGGGTGTGAGGAGAAACATCACCAAGAACTTGAGGTTATTGATCGTGGAGCAATGAGAAATCCAATCCTACTAGTTTCT